>JABXJD010000096.1:590000-667500 GCA_013375575.1 Percina caprodes | reverse complement strand
TCCAGACAGTAGATGGTGGACCTGGGCCCCACTGGGTTCCAGTTCTGAGCTGATGTCAGCCAGACTTCTCCAGACAGACGGTGGACCTGGGCCCCACTGGGATCCAGTTCTGAGCTGATGTCAGCCAGACTTCTCCAGACAGTAGATGGTGGACCTGGGCCCCACTGGGATCCAGTTCTGAGCTGATGTCAGCCAGACTTCTCCAGACAGTAGATGGTGGACCTGGGCCCCACTGGGTTCCAGTTCTGAGCTGATGTCAGCCAGACTTCTCCAGACAGTAGATGGTGGACCTGGGCCCCACTGGGTTCCAGTTCTGAGCTGATGTCAGCCAGACCTCTCCAGACAGACGGTGGACCTGGGCCCCAATGGGTTCCAGTTCTGAGCTGATGTCAGCCAGACTTCTCCAGACAGACGGTGGACCTGGGCCCCACTGGGATCCAGTTCTGAGCTGATGTCAGCCAGACTTCTCCAGACAGTAGATGGTGGACCTGGGCCCCACTGGGTTCCAGTTCTGAGCTGATGTCAGCCAGACCTCTCCAGACAGACGGTGGACCTGGGCCCCAATGGGTTCCAGTTCTGAGCTGATGTCAGCCAGACTTCTCCAGACAGACGGTGGACCTGGGCCCCACTGGGATCCAGATCTGAGCTGATGTCAGCCAGTCTTCTCCAGACAGTAGATGGTGGACCTGGGCCCCGCTGGGTTCCAGTTCTGAGCTGATGTCAGCCAGACCTCTCCAGACTGCGTTATCAGGCAGCAGGGTTATACGTGTACATGTTGGGGGGCTCCATCCTCTCAGACACCGGACAGCTCGCGCGTAGCGTTGGCGAGGATGTAGGACAGCGAGATGCCGCCGCTGTGCATGCGAACAGAAAACAACACATGTGGGTGTTTTTACAGTGAGTCATATGTTGCCAGTGTGTGTGTGTGTGTGTGTGTGTGTGTGTGTTGCCCACACTGAGTCCTGCCCAGGTCCCAAATTGCTTTATTCACTATTTTATTATTTTATTATTTTATTATTTTTGGGCCATTAGGCAACCCTCATTGTTGAACCTTGAAACTTAAAAAAAAACTTAAAGTACCAAAAGTTAAAATACTCAATCTGCAGAGTGATATATATATATATATATATATATATATATATATATATATATATATATATATATATATATATATATATATATATATATATATATATTTACCTATATCACTTTTAATAGAATAAAATACAGTAATATCAGATAAAAACAATCTTGAAATCAAATGTCTATCGTTAAGATCAATGTTATCAGATTAGATTTCATCTTATCTGATGACACACACACACACACACACACAACACACACACACACACACACACACACACACACACACACACACACACACACACAAATGACCTATATGATAAACTGGTGCAGAAATCACAAGTAGATGAGACCTACTTACCTACTTTCAATGGTGTAGGTTTGGTTTTAGCGCACTGTGTGTGTGTGTGTGTGTGTGTGTGTGTGTGTGTGTGTGTGTGTGTGTGTGTATGTGTGTGTGTGTGTGTGTGTGTGTCATCAGATAAGATTTAATCTAATCTGATAAAATCGATCGTAATGATAGAAATCCAATTTCAAGACATATCATACTGATATTGTTTTTATCCAATATTACTGATATTACTGGTATTTCATTCAATATTACTGGTATTTCATTCAATATTACTGGTATTTTATTCTATATTACTGGTATTTTATTGGATATTACTGGTATTTTATTCGATATTGCTGGTATTTTATTCAATATTACTGGTATTTTATTGGATATTACTGGTATTTTATTCGATATTACTGGTATTTTATTGGATATTACTGGTATTTTATTCGATATTACTGGTATTTTATTGGATATTACTGGTATTTTATCCGATATTACTGGTATTTTATTCAGTGTAAAATGACTATTATTGCTCATACTTATTATTATTATTCCGTCCGTTTTTTGTCCAACGATAAGTCCGGAAGCGTTGCCAACACACGCAAACCCAATACACCGAAACGTGGGTAATGATCGGGAATGGTGTGCTCGGAAGTTTCAACCAGATTTGCCGCGCGGTTTTTCCGAAATCGGCAAAAATAAAAATGACCCATAGACATGAATGGGAAATGTTCGGGAGATGGCTCAACATCGCTCCAAACGCCCCCTCTTTGGGACCGTGCTGTGTCGCCATACTTTAACGTAGAAACATGATTAAAAGGTTAAACCCAAGACAAGACTTTGGCGTTTATTGGGCTGAATGGGCGTTCAGATATCAAGCACGGTTTCTCCCAAATCACAGTTTACGTATCGTCCCGTTTTCAGACCGGCTCAGATTTTCCAATGTGTGTGTATGTGGTGGAATGTCAGAGCTAGAGTGGAGGACAGAGTGGGGGGCTGGAGGACGGATATCTGGAAGTTTCTCAAACTAATGTCTCTCTCTCCTCCAGTTTTAACTCTTCAGACTTCATTATTGGTCAAAATGTAGGAAATCTTGTTCCGGTCGCAGACGTGTAACTATGGAGTCTATCGGACTTAAATTGTGGGCTGTGATCTACCAACTGTCGACGAAACTATGAAAAAACTGGCAGCTGGAGGACGATTTAATGACATTTTCCCCAAACAAATGTCTCTCTGTCCTCCAGTGTTACGTCTTCAGACATCATAGTTGGTCAACATGTAGAGAATCTTGTGCTGATCGCAGACGTGTAACTATGGAGTCTGTCGGACTTAAAGTTTTCGCGCTAGGCTCACCAACTGCTGACTTGTAACAGAAAAAAACCCACTCTGGCCTCTTCTCTGAGGAAATCACCATAGCAACAGGCCCTGACACTGAGAGGACAGAGGGGGGGGCCCTTTCAAATGTTCGAAATTAGTGTGATTTTGGCCATTTCCACGTGTCGTACTTTAACAAACTCCTCCTAGAGCTTTCATCCAATCAACGTCCAACTTGGTGTGTGTCATCTTAAGATGTTAACGATGAAAAGTTATTGAAAGAAATTTTTCGTCGAACGGTGTGGCCGTGGCGGGGCGGCCATTTTGTGCGATTCACCACCAAAACAATATTATGAAAATTGAGCCCCTGCACTACGTTTAACGTAGACTCACGAAACTTGGTCCACATATGTAGCATGGCAGGACGGACATAAAACTCCATTGTAGCCCCCCCCTAAACCCAACAGGAAGTTCGCCATTTTGTATTGAATGTTTGAAATTAGTGCGATTTTGGCCATTTCCACGTGTCGTACTTTAACGAACTCCTCCTAGAGCTTTCATCCGATCAACTTCAAACTTGGTGTGTGTCATCTTAAGATGTTAACGATGAAAAGTTATTAAAAGAAAAACTTTTTGTCATACGGTGTGGGCGTGGCGGGGCGGCCATTATTAGGTTTTATTGATATGCGGATGTGCCCCAATAGCAGGCACACTGATAAAATTTCTGCGGAATTTTCTAGTTCTATTTACAGTGCTGCTTCCCGGCCCTCTTGTCACCTGCCTCTCGTTACCTCGTTACCTCGTTACCTCGTTACCTCGTGTATTTAATGTCTGTGTTTCCCTCGTGCCTGATCAGATCCTTTTGTCCCGTCGACGTGTCCAGTCTGCCTGTTCCAGCAGACTAGACAACATGAAGACAACATGAGGACAACATGGAGACAACATGAAGACAACATGAAGACAACATGAGGACAACATGAGGACAACATGAGGACAACATGAAAACAACATGAGGACAACATGAGGACAACATGAAGACAACATGAAGACAACATGAGGACAACATGAAGACAACATGAAGACAACATGAGGACAACATGAAGACAACATGAGGGCAACATGAGGGCAACATGAGGACAACATGAGGACAACATGAGGACCACATGAAAACAACATGAGGACAACATGAGGACAACATGAAGACAACATGAGGACAACATGAGGACAACATGAGGACAACATGAAGACAGCATGAAGACAACATGAAGACAACATGAAAACAACATGAAGACAACATGAGGACAACATGAAGACAACATGAGGACAACATGAGGACAACATGAAGACAACATGAGGACAACAGGAGGACAACATGAGGACAACATGAGGACAAATCTTGAAAGAGCTCCAAACTCCTTTTTATAGAAGATGTACTCTTACTAAACTACTCTAAGAGACGCCTTAATAAATAAATCAATTAACTCGCAACAGATATTCATCTCTTCAGTGGATAAATATGGGAATTTAACAGCCGTAATTATCAGTTAAATGAAAAAAAGATGGTGGATCCTAATTGGCTGGGAGTGTTTTGCCATTTCCTGGGTCTAAAACCGAGCAGGTGCAGCAGGACGGGTAGGTAACATATGAATTAAATTGTTCAAGCCTGTGTTTTCTGATTAACCCTCATGTCCTTGGGTCAAATTTGACCCGTTTTCAGTTAATAATTTTTTTTCAAGCCCAAAAAATGGACCGTCGAAATAAGTCAACAATAAAAATATCACAAAACTTTGGCAAAAACATCAAAAAAAGCACCCACAACATTGAAAAAGTGACAAAAATGTCGGAAAAAGCGATAACAATGTTGAAAAAAATTTTTTTTTTAACTTGGTAGACAGGAAGACAACAAAAAGGCTGAAAAAAGCTCCAAATATACGTAACTATGGTTCTAAGCCGAGTGTCAACCAGCACATTACCTGGTTGTTCCCGGTGTGTAACTTTGTGCCGCTGCGATGACGATGCCTTTGTGTGTCTGAATGCTTTTTGTTTTTTTTGTAGATCAAATTTTCCCCTCGAGGCCGAAGACCTTTCCCTATCAGTGGGGGGGGGGGCCAACAGAACTCTACCTGAGTGATGTCACCGCACGGGATTTCCCACACAGGTGACACCAGGAAGTACAGTAACAGCAAACATGTGTGTGTGTGTGTGGGATCTACTCTATATTTAGCCCCGCTCTTTGTGTCTGACGTGAGGTCATCAGAGGGGGGGTGGGTGTGCATACGTACATATCGTACGAATGTCTAATCTGTCATTTGATGCCTTTTGGAGATTTTTCCATTTTTTTCTTGGCGTCTTTATGCAATAAGAATAAGACGCCCCAAAATTAATGAAAGTAGAGATTTGTACTTGGCAAAGAGCGTTGTGTGGAATCAATCATGTTATTTTGGGGAATTAAAAAGAACATTGATATAGGACAACATGAGGACAACATGGGGACAACATGAGGACAACATGAGGACAACATGAGGACAACATGAGGACAACATGAGGACAACATGGGGACAACATGGGGACAACATGAGGACAACATGGGGACAACATGAGGACAACATGAGGACAACATGAAGACAACATGAGGACAACATGAGGACAACATGAGGACAACATGAGGACAACATGAAGACATGAAGACAACATGAGGACAACATGAGGAACATGAGACAACATGAAGACAACATGAGGACAACATGACATGACAACATGAAGACAACATGAGGACAACATGAAGACAACATGAGGACAACATGAGGACAACATGAAGACAACATGAGGACAACATGAGGACAACATGAGGGCAACTTGAGGACACCATGAGGACAACATGAGGACAACATGAGGACAACATGAAGACGACATGAAGACAACATGAGGACAACATGAGGGCAACATGAAGACAACATGAGGACAACATGAGGACAACATGAGGACAACATGACAACATGAAGACAACATGAGGACACCATGAGGGCAACATGAAGACAACATGACAACATGAGGACAACATGAGGACACCATGAGGACAACATGAGGGCAACATGAGGACACCATGAGGACACCATGAGGACAACATGAGGACAACATGAGGGCAACATGAAGACAACATGAGGACAACATGAGGACACCATGTGGACAACATGAGGGCAACATGAGGACAACATGAGGGCAACATGAGGACACCATGAGGACAACATGAGGACAACATGAGGCCCAAATGTCCATATAAAAGGTGTTTATGTCTGGAATGTGAGGATCTGATGCGGTCTTCTTCCCTCTGCAGACAGGTAGACCTGGAAAGGAAAACTGAGCCTTGGAAATTCTCCAACTTTCGCTTTTGGCTCATCTCGGCACCTGTTGAGTTGCATATTTCTCTGCAGCTGTGCATTTCTTATCGGCTGTATGTCACATTCATGTCTGTCCACAGTCACATGCATGACTCTGGACTTTTGGAGGAAACTGAAGAAAACTCCACCCTGTCGATGGAGGCTGCGGGTGCGTTGGGACATCTTCAGACTCATATCTGAGCCTGAAGATGTCTCCTGTCGCCCCGTCTGAAGCCGTCCTGTTATATGGGTCGAGCAGCAGCCTCGTCTCGCTCTGTGGTCTTCTGCGGGGGGGGGAAACAACCCTGCAGAGTCACCGTTTCCCGGCTGCCGCCGAGAAAACCACAACCTACTTTTATCTGGCGACACATCTGAAACCTGCTTACCGTGATGGATCTATCAGCACGCCAGCCACGTCATCGCCACGGAGACAGTGAAGTCCCATCACACATCCAAAATGTAATTTAGATTTTATCAGGGCTGCAGCTAATGAGAACTTTCTACAACCGACTGATAGCTTAGTCAGAAAATATATATATATATAGTTTATATGTATATATATAATATGATATATTAAATATATATTTAAAAACTGCACATTGCCATTTCGCATTAAGTCAAATTGACCCGTTGTCATATATCAATGTTCTTTATAATTCCCCAAAATAACATGATTGATTCCACACAACGCTCTTTGCCAAGTACAAATCTCTACTTTCATTAATTTTGGGGCGTCTTATTCAATTTTATAGCATTTGAAACCAAATTGAAGTGTTTTTGAAATAGTATTGAGAGTAAAAGTTGACATATTCCAGTCTGTGATTATCATCAACATTCATTCCTTTAATTTTAGTCTCAATAATTCCTAATTTCTGCTTTTCCAACTCAAACATTAGGTATAATTTACTATAAATGAGGCTTATTGACCATAAATTGCAAAAGTAACTGCAAAACTAAAGTTAATAAGTTAGTGTTACGTAGTGTTGGACATTGAAAAAAGCGTCAAAAGTGTTGAAAAAAAGGGACAAAAATGTAAGAAAAAGTTTTTAAAAACAATAAAATGTAAATAAATGCATCAACAAAAGTGATGATTTTCACTAGTGTTGAATAACTAATCGCTTAATTTCCTGGCAAACACCTGCAGGGTTCATTATATTATATATACATTAATGCACATGGTGTGTGTGTGTGTGTGTGTTCATCAGATTTTCTCTTAAACGTTATTTGCTGAATAAATAATGAATTGCGATGAAGTTTTACGTCATTTTATGGTTGCAACCCGCCACAAGACGCAGAAGAAGAAGTTGTAGTTCATTTCCCCCAGTGTTTCCTCTCTGTCTGCACACATGGGGGGTGGGGGGGGCAACAAAGACAGATGGACGTGGACGGACGAGGAGACGAGAGACTTTCTGGATTTAATTTATTAGGAACTTGTGAAGGAAATGGCCGACAAAGGTTAGGACCATACACTATATATATATTGATATTATTAGTATATAAATATAATATTAACAGTCTATGGTTAGGACAAGCCGTGGGACGTCCTGCGGAGACAATGGAAGACGCTCAGACAGAGAGACATGTCTCAAAAAAGAGTCCCGCAGCGGTGCCGGGGGGGCAATAAAAGACACGTTGCATCTGCATCGTCATAGCGACGTGTTGATAGCGTCGTTGTTGTCTTATTATAGCTCGATATGTCTCTATCAGCTGGAACATGAGCTCTATTACATCCATCTTCATCCTCTTATCCGGTATCAGGTCTCGGGGGCAGCAGCTCCAGCAGGGGACCCCAAACCTCTCTTTCCCGAGCCACATCAACCAGCTCCGACTGGGGGATCCCGAGGCGTTCCCAGGGTCTTCCCCCGAGGCCTCCTCCCAGCTGGACGTCCCTCCACCTAGTCCTGGGTCTTCCCCAGGGGCCTCCTCCCGGCTGGACGTCCCTCCACCTAGTCCTGGGTCTTCCATGAGGCCTCCTCCCAGCTGGACGTCCCTCCACCTGGTCCTGGGTCTTCCCCGAGGCCTCCTCCCAGCTGGACGTCCCTCCACCTGGTCCTGGGTCTTCCATGAGGCCTCCTCCCGGCTGGACGTCCCTCCACCTAGTCCTGGGTCTTCCCCGAGGCCTCCTCCCGGCTGGACGTCCCTCCACCTAGTCCTGGATCTTCCCCGAGGCCTCCTCCCGGCTGGACGTCCCTCCACCAAGTCCAAGAGAACCTAGTCCAAGAGAACCTTGGCAGTGCCCAGGAGGTGACCTGGCCCCTCTCCAGCTGCCAGTCCACCACCATGCTTTTGGTCTGAACGGGGACTTGAACCAGCGACCCTCCGCTTCCCGACCTAACTCCCTACAAACTGAGCTACTGCCCCCGCCCCCAATCAATCCGATTTACCAATTTGATCGCAAACCAGCGTGACATCATCACTACAGGTGTTTATCGGCTTTAAAGCCTTTTAAGATTTATTAACATGAGTTTTTTCTTCAGATATTTGGTGGATTGTCCCCGAACTGTAGGTTCAACATCAGTCACTGTGCGTTTCTTTGTAGTGTTTTTGTTGTTTTTCTCTCTGAATCTCGCTGTTGACACACTACTACACTTAGGAACATGTTTAGAGGGTGCTGGTGCCTTTCCCAGCATGCATTGCATGCAGCAAGCTGATCAGCTTGTGATGATTTGACAAATGTGCTCTTTAAAGGTGAAGACAGACAGACGGGCGGGACGGGAGTGTTGACCTGGTTACTGTTCTGACTGTTACTTCCAGGAAGAGACGCAGACACACATGCACACACACACACACACACACACACGCACACACACACACACACACACACACACACACACACTTGAACCTTTAAGGTTTTCATTGTCTTCTTCTTCATTGGTGGCGCCGCTCGGCTGACATATTCGTTTGATTTTTTTTGGGCGACTGTGCTTTTTTTCTTCTTTTTCTGCATGAATCTGCCGAGTCACCGTTTCCTCGACTGCGTTGAACCGAAGCCGCGACCTAGTTTTATCTGACTGCACATCTAAACACCAAGATTGGGTCTCTACCCAAACCTATCTGGTAAAACCGACAGGAAGTGACATCATCAACGCCGGGGGGAGAGGAGAAGGACAGAGGTGGTGAAGAGGGAGGAGAGGAAAGGAAAGGAGGTTTTTAGAAATAAAATAAAATAAAGATGAAGTGTAAAGAGAGAGAAAAGAAGAGGAAGGAAGCAAGGGAAGAGAGTGGGGAGATGAGAGGAAGGAAAAAAGGAGAAGAAATGAGAAGAAAACAGGAAAAGGATTGTTAATTTGAGAAGTGGGAAATCATTTTATAAAGAGGAAGATTAGAAAAAGGAGAAGAGATTAAATAGAATAACGACAGTAGAAAAAGAAAGGGATGAGAGAAGAAAATAGGATAAAGGAAATAAATAATGGGAGACAATGGAGGGAGGAAAGGAAGGGCTAATAAAGACGAAGAGAGAGAGAGAGAGAGAGAGAGAAAGAAATGGGACAAAAGGTGCAGTGAAGGGATGAAGAAAAGAAAGAAGGGAGTAGGAGAGAAAGGAGAAGTGAGAGAAAAGCTGACAATAGGTAGAAAGGAGTAGAGGAAAAGGAGAAGAAAGAGGAGAAATAAGGCCAGAGAAAGGAGAGAAGACATCGGAAGAAAGGAGGATAACTTAAAGAAAGAGATGGAAGAGAACGAAGAGAGGGATGCATGAAAGAGGCGATACTAAAGAGGAGAAGAAAATAGGAAATGAAGAAAAGAAGGAATACAGATGAGGAAATTAAAGAAAGGAAAAGAGGAAAAAGAAAAGAAGAAAATACAGATAAAAACCGACAAAATGAAAAGGAGATGGAAATAAAGAAGAGGGAAAAGGAGGGATGAAAATATAGTAAAAATGGAAATAAGAGGAGGAAATGAAAGAAAAAAGAAGTGAAGAGAGAGGAGGGATAAATAGGAAAGGGGAATTAAATAGAAAAATAAAATAGGAAAGTATGAGTAGAAAATTAAGGAAGAGGGGAAAGAGAGAAGACCAAATTAAAAGAGAAAAGCAGGAAGTAAAGAGAGAGAAAGAGAGAAAACAGGAAGTAATGAGAGAAAAAGAGGTGGGGAGACTCCTTTGGAAACTTGCAGCAGTGAGTCAGTTTAGGAAATTTCAGAAATGAGAGGAGGCAAAAGAAGATAAGAAGAAGGAGGGAGGAGGAGAGAGAGAAAGAGGAGGTATAAATGCAGCCGAGGGGACAGAAGCTGCTGCAGTCAAAGATGTTTCTCCTCCTCCTCAGGACGTCTGCTCTCGCTCTGCTCCTCGGCCTCGATGCCGCCGCCGGGACGTCCCGGGGGGGACTCAACGCCGCCGCCGCCGGGACGCCCTGGGGGACTCAACGCTGCCGGGGGACGCCCCGGGGACTCAACGCCGCTGACGACCCCGGGGACTCAACGCCGCCGCCGGGACGTCCCGGGGGGGACTCAACGCCGCCGCCGGGACGTCCCGGGGGGGACTCAACGCCGCCGCCGGGACGTCCCGGGGGGGACTCAACGCCGCCGCCGGGACGTCCCGGGGGGGACTCAACGCCGCCGGTGGGACGTCCTGGACGGGACTCAATGCTGCCGGTGGGACGTCCTGGACGGGACTCAACGCTGCCGGTGGGATGTCCCAGAGAAGACTCAACGGCCGCTGCCGGGACGTCCTGGACGGGACTCAACGCCGCCGCCGGTGCCGGGACGTCCTGGACGGGACTCAGCAGTGCTGATGGGACGTCCCGGGGGGGACTCAACGGTGCTGATGGGACGTCCCAGAGAAGACTCAGCAGTGCTGATGGGACGTCCCAGAGAAGACTCAACGGTGCTGATGGGACGTCCCGGGGGGGACTCCGCTGCCGGGAGGAGATCACCGGCGAGATGCTCCGGGACCTCTGGATCCGAACCAAACAGCTGATCAACAATCTGCCGGTGAGATCAATAACTCTGATCAGCTGTTCGTTAAGACACATTAAGCTAAGGCACATCTTGGACTTCAGTAGAAAGGGTTCCACGGTAACAAATTTAACGTAAAATTTACAGTAACTATGGCAACAATTGGCAGCAACTTCCTCTGAATTCTTTTCACAGTAAAGGTACCGTACTTCATTTGCAGTATTTTATGTATTTACTGTAAAATACAAAACAATTAAACCCAACATAAGATAAAAAATAGTAGTTTACTGCACTATTTACAGTACTATAGCGGCTATATTGTGTTTTTTTTCTACTGTAATACTTAAACTACTGTGATGTTGTCATGGCGACAAGGTTGTAATGTACTTTACAGCATTTTACTGTAAAATCATACACAGTAGTGTTAAGAAAAGCACACTTTTGTTTTTAAAGGTACTTTATTGACACATACACGTAGCGAAATTCGTTCTCTGCATTTAAAGACCAACTCCAGGTCTGATCTGCCTTGCTCAAGGGCACTGACTGGAGAACTTAGCTCATGTTTTTTGATGGTGGGGGGGGAAACCGGAGCACGTAAACATGGGGAGAACATGTAGGATCCCCACAGAAAGGCCCGGATCGACCTGGATTCGAACCCAGAACCTTCCTGCTGTGAGGCCACAGTGCCAAGCATTGGGGCCCCCCCACTAAAATAGAAAAAGCTTATACAAGGTAATTAAATTAAAATTAAAATAAGACTAAAAAAACTTAAATACTATACAAAAGTGTGCAAAAAATATCCTAAATCATGAACACTGTAACTGGATCAAAACTTAGTTACAAACTCAACAACACTTATTGATTAATCTGCTAATTAATGTGGGTTTACGCCCAATATATGAATGAATGAATGAATGAATGAATGAATGAATGAATGAATACACTTGTAACCTACACACTCATTTAAGAAAAATATAGAAAGACAATAAAACTGTCTATTAGAACATGATTTAATTAATGAACGAGGATAATGAGTGAAAGAAAGTCAAATTATGTAGAGCAATTACAGGTAGAAGTTTGAATGAATGAATGAATGAATGAATGAAAGAAAAAAAGGCAAAAGTATTTCATTATGAAAAAAGACAAAGCAAGAATGAACAAAATAAATAATTACTAAAATAAAAAAAAATATATATATATATATATATATATATATATATATATATATATATATATATATATATATAAATAAATATATAAAATAAATAATTATGAAGAAGCAAAAAGCTTTTAGGGCGCTAACCTTTTGGAAATGTTCATTACAAAAATAACCTTTTCAAAGTGTTTTCAATCTGTTGTTTCTCACCATATATATATATATATATATATATATATATATATATATATATATATATATATATATATATATATATATATATATATATATATATATAACAGAAAACACCATCAAAAGACAAGTAGGTCAGGAACTTGTGCTGCTTTTTAGGTTAATTAATCAAAGAGGAGTTGAACCAATTTGTTGATTGTCTGCCAATCGTTGAGTCCCTAACCGTGAATAAAGGATCAATAACTCGGATTGATTATCCTGCCAATCGTTATGGCAGTTTAACCCTCATGTTGTCCTGGGGTCAGAATTAACCCATTTCCAAGTTTGTTTTTAACATCAGAAATATGGGAGGTCAAAAAATAAGCGTTGAAAATGCCGAACAAGGCGACAAAAAGTTAAAAATATTGGAAAAAGTGACAAAAACTACAAAAAGATCTTCAAAAATCTCCTTGAAAAAGTGACAAAATGTCAACCAAAGGGACAAAAAACTAATCAAATTATTATTATTTTTTTAAACGATGACAACGAAACAGTGAGATAGGGACGACAACAGTGTTCGGATCAGTTTGATCTCAACAATAACTCATTATTTGTGTAATTGTTACAGATCTTTAGACGAAATCCATATTTATTACTCGTATTGTTGCTGATGAGTCATACAGCGGATCAGATGGTAATCAGTGTCAGACAGGAAGTGAAATGTGTGAAAAGTTGCAGTTTTTCCACCAGATCAAAGCTTCTGATCAGATCAAAGACGCCGTACTTCACAGCTGGAGGAAGTACAACTTCATTTACGCACTGTGAATACTACTAGTGGTACTACAGGTGAAGTCCTCACAAAGTACTGAGCTTGAGTTTAGTTTTGAGGGAGTGTACTATGCCGTGGCCTTTTGGAGGAGCCCAGTTTGGGGGTGGTGGGGGGGGTGGTGTTCTTGTGACTTACAATGACTTACAAAGATATATACCAGCTAGCAGTGCATGCACTATACAGGATTTACCCAATTATACTTTATCGACACGAGTTGACCAGCAAACAGACACCCAAAACTAGTGGATAACCAAAGCATGAGGCTGTCTTTGAGATTCCACATGAACAACGGTTAAAGATACTCAGGCTACCCAAGAATACCACATTTCCTCCGTGCAATTAGGCCTAAGCGATGCACCCCGAGCCTCCATCCATGCTTAACACATAGCCGTGTATGTCAGCTCCTCCAGTCTCTCCAGTCTACCGGCCTCGACGAGCTCTTACCACCACCATCTCTGATAGGTTGATATTTATGCACGTATGGGTCATTATATTATGCACCAAAATGCACATATTGGTAACGTAGTTTGTAAGGTCGCCATCCACAGACCCATTAATGCTAAGGATTCACTGTGCCACAACAATTATTATTTTAAAAGCTTAGTAGTCTTTGAAAATAAGGAATGTATGAAGGCTTTAGGCCGCCCTGCACGTTGTAGTAGGCCCAGTTTCATATGCAACTTCATTTTATACACAATATGTAGTAGGGGGTCCCTGCTCCGTCTCTCTTTCTTTTTAATAATCTTAAAAAACAACGGTATCATGATAGCCTACCTCCATCAATTCATTTTTTAGCCTACTCATTTAGAGATCTGCTTAAAAAGCAATTTATCTGCTCTCACCAACATATAATTGGCATTCTAATAGCATCTAATAGCAAAATGACAGATAATTACTCACCAATCATGGCCACTACAATCACTTTAGAATCATTTTATCCCTTTTTACTTAAGGGATAAATGGGATTAAAGTACATTGAAGCTCTAGAATAAATGTGGGCATCACTATACAGAAAGGTGAGTTTACGCTGAACGTTTTGATATGAAACACATGGGATCAGTTATATGCAAATACCCTGAAAAGGAGAATTTAAGGACACGTGAAAAAGCCTTCAGACCTCAGAGGGCGGATGCTGTTTCTCATGTGTCTCTCGCTTCCTCTTGCAGAAAATATTCAGATAAATACCAACGTTTTTCTGTTGTTATTCACTTTTCAATATAATGTTACGAATGAAGAATCCGAAATATAAGTCAGTCATTAATGTGTCTAATGAGTTTGATATTTATGTTTTATATTTATATATATTTTTACCCACAGAGAGAAGAGAAATTCTTGAGGCGACAGAGACTTCTGCCCAAGTTCTGCACCAGATGTTCAGAGGTCAGTAAGTCCGTCTGTCTGTCTGACGTGTGGTTGTGTGAGTGTTAGCGGCTGTAGATAACAGCGCTTTCAGGCCAGGGAGAGGCGTTCAATGCCCCAGGAAAACACAACACTTTCACCCAGGAAACGCGTGTTCATTTCTTGGGAAGTGTTGGGAGTGTTGGGAGTGAAAATCAACACTTTTGTTGATGATTTTTATCGATGTTTTTTACTTTTTGTCACTTCTTTTTTTACATTTAACACTACGTAACACTAGCTTATTAAATTCAGTTTTACAGTTATTTTTGGATTTATGGTCAATCAACCTCATTTATAGGAAATTATACCTAATGTTTGAGTTAGAAAAGCAGAAATTAGGAATTATTGAGACTAAAATTAAAGGAATGGATGTTGATGATAATCACAGACTGGAATATGTCAACTTTTACTCTCAATACTATTTCAAAAACACTTCAATTTGGTTTCAAATGCTATACAATTGAATAAGAATTAAAGAGAGAATTAAAGAGCTTATATTATGCTTTTTGGCATAATCTTTTATTGTGTTATATATCTTTTTTGGTGCACGTTATAGGTTCACAAAGTGAAAAAAAACAAAGTCCTCTAGCTGCAAGCATAGCACGCCCTCATACTCTGCATATACTGCTTCTGACTGGCTAGTAGTCCTTACCTAGGTACTGTCAGGACCCTCATACTCTGCTTCTGACTGGCTAGTAGTCCTTACCTAGGTACTGTCAGGGCCCTCATACTCTGCTTCTGACTGGCTAGTAGTCCTTACCTAGGTACTGTCATGGCCCTCATACTCTGCTCCTGACTGGCTAGTAGTCCTTACCTAGGTACTGTCAGGGCCCTCATACTCTGCTCCTGACTGGCTAGTAGTCCTTACCTAGGTACTGTCAGGGCCTCATACTCTGCTTCTGACTGGCTAGTAGTCCTTACCTAGGTACTGTCAGGGCCCTCATACTCTGCTTCTGACTGGCTAGTAGTCCTTACCTAGGTACTGTCAGGGCCCTCATACTCTGCTTCTGACTGGCTAGTAGTCCTTACCTAGGTACTGAGCATGTGCGACTCCCAACAAAGATGGAACAGAAGTGAGATGTCTCACTCTGTAGCTAAAACAGAGAGCTCAACACACAGGGTGAAAAGAGGAGCTGCAGCAATATGCAGTACAACAAAAATATGGTGTTTTTTGAAAATTAAACCATGTAAACCTATTCTGATACAACCTCAAAATACAACTATGAACCCGAAAACCTGGCGCTGGATAGAAAGTGTTAAAGTGAATCTCACGCTGAGGTTTCTGCCTTCAGCCATGTTGGTGTCCGCTCGGTTCACCTCAACCACAACCACACGTTCACCATCTCCCATCTAAATGCTGCAACTATGCAGAACTTAGTGAATAAACTGAAACTCAACAGAACCTTCTCCGCACACCGCTGTTTTGGGAATTTCTTCCTACAATCATTGACCTGTTTTAACAACCACGTTAAAGCTGACACACGTGTCCACTCGAGCGTACGGTCTGGATTTTAAGAAGGAAGCGTTTCAGTTTCCTCCAAAGAATTCAGTTATTTTTTACCCCACAGTGTGTTTGATTTATGATTCATGCAGAACAAGTTTAATGTCTTGATCTGTTTGTAGAGTTAATATTAGTCCTGAATCAATGGAGCGTTAAGCTTCTACAGCATATCTCGATTGTTCTTCTCATGGAGGCTCTCTGTTCTTATTAGCAGCTAAACTGGCAACCCCTGTACTCAGATGTACCATTTGAACACCTCGTTGTTTTACCAAACATTTTAAGCACTTTTAACATGGCTTCCAACTACAGACCATCGTTGGGGACATTTATGTTGAATGCTACCAGCATAATCATTGTTTATCTTTAATAAAATGACTCAGCATTTACATTTTATTGCCAAGTACAGTAGCAGGGTAGCCTGGAAATCCAGATGCTAGTAACAAAAGTCGTCCATCTCAAGGAGCAGCACCAATCTCAGCAGCACACGGGGTGACGTATCCAGAGCCCCATACGCTTAGCTACCAGCGTAGATTAAAGTGCCCATATTATAAAAACAAAATCACTTTTTCTGGGATTTGGGGTGTTATTTCGTGTCTCTGGTGCTTCCACACACATACACAAGACCTCCATGCTGTTTTGAGTGAGATCCGGTTCCTGAGTGTCCTCTTATCCGGTTTCTGAGTGTCCTCTGTCTTCATTCTCCGGGTGATCTGTCCAACATCTGCACGGCTTTCTACGTCCTCTGTCTAGCGCTAGCATGCTAGCTCGTCAATGGCAAAACAGTGCTACAACAGCCACTGGTCCTAACATACTGCTACGGCTTTCTACGCTACTAGAGACGAGGTGAGGTCTCACTCTAAAACCGTGAGAGTCTCATGCTAGCGCTAGATAAAACTAGAGAGATGTCTCACTCTGGAGATAAAACTGATGTCTCACTCTGGAGATAAAACAGATGTCTCACTCTGGAGATAAAACATGTCTCACTAGTGATGTCTCACTCATAGATGTCTCACTCTGGAGATAAAAAGAGATGTCTCACTCTGGAGATAAAACTATGTCTCACTCTGGAGATAAAACTAGATGTCTCACTCTGGAGATAAAACTAGAGAGATGATGGAGATAAAACTAGAGAGATGTCTCACTCGAGCTACTGAGCATGTGAGATGTCTCACTCAACAAAGATAGGACAGACTAGAGAGATGTCTCACTCTGGAGATAAAACTAGAGAGATGTCTCACTCTGGAGATAAAACTAGAGAGATGTCTCACTCTGGAGATAAAACTAGAGAGATGTCTCACTCTGGAGATAAAACTAGAGAGATGTCTCACTCTGGAGATAAAACTAGAGAGATGTCTCACTCTGGAGATAAAACTAGAGAGATGTCTCACTCTGAGATTAAACTAGAGAGATGTCTCACTCTGGAGATAAAACTAGAGAGATGTCTCACTCTGGAGATAAAACTAGTGAGATGTCTCACTCTGGAGATAAAACTAGAGAGATGTATCACTGGAGATAATACTAGAGAGATGTCTCACTCTGGAGATAAAACTAGAGAGATGTCTCACTCTGGAGATAAAACTAGAGAGAAGTCTCACTCTGGAGATAAAACTAGAGAGATGTCTCACTCTGGAGATAAAACTAGAGAGATGTCTCACTCTGAAGATAAAACTAGAGAGATGTCTCACTCTGGAGATAAAACTAGAGAGATGTCTCACTCTGGAGATAAAACTAGAGAGATGTCTCACTCTGGAGATAAAACTAGAGAGATGTCTCACTCTGGAGATAAAACTAGTGAGATGTCTCACTCTTGAGATAAAACTAGAGAGATGTCTCACTCTGGAGATAAAACTAGTGAGATGTCTCACTCTGGAGATAAAACTAGAGAGATGTCTCACTCTGGAGATAAAACTAGAGAGATGTCTCACTCTGGAGATAAAACTAGTGAGATGTCTCACTCTGGAGATAAAACTAGAGAGATGTCTCACTCTGGAGATAAAACTAGAGAGATGTCTCACTCTGGAGATAAAACTAGAGAGATGTCTCACTCTGGAGATAAAACTAGAGAGATGTCTCACTCTGGAGATAAAACTAGAGAGATGTCTCACTCTGGAGATAAAACAGAGACCTTAACACACAGTGATGCAGCAATGTGCAGTACAACAAAAATATGGTGTTTTTTGAAAATGAAACCATGTAAAAGTATTCTGGTACAACCTCAAAATACAATTATGAACCTGAAAATGAGCAGAATATGGGTACTTTAAACTGTTGTCATCTGTTTAGCTCTTCTCTGGCTCGCCTGTACTGTATCATATACATCGATGTGATTGGTGCAGCTCGGCCAGGGTGCAGTTAATAAGTAGCATTACTCAATGCCAGAGTAACTGAGCAAATTCAAATTGTGAACTATGGGTTTCTAGGGAAGGAGTAGTTACCCATTAGGTTAAATTAAAGCCATGAGACTGAGGGAGTGTGTAACCGGCTAAATATTTATGATGTAAGTTTTCCGCAATGTCTTTAAAGGACTAGAGTTATGTTCTGTATGTTTCCACAATGTTCAAACCCAGAGAAATATCATTTTATACCCATATACATTTGGTCGCCTGTTGATGTCGTCAATCCCCTTTGTGCATGCGACAGCGTTGTCTGCCAGAAGCTGTCATAAACTGACTTTTAATCCAGATTTAACCCTCATGTTGTCCTCGGGTCAAATTTAACCTGTTTTCAGTTTTTTTTATCAAAAAAATAAGCTTTCGAAATAAGCGCTGAAAATGTCAACATTAGAAATATCAAATAACTTTGGAAAAAAAACATCAAAAAAGCACCCACAACATTAAAAAAGTGACAAAAATGTCGGAAAAAGCAATAATAATGTTTCCTAGTTGTTGGGAAGACAACACAAGGGTTAAGCCACTTTTTTTGTTTATTTGATTGGATTGGATCTTAAGATGTCAGAGAAACGAGCTGAGCAGACGTTAGCGAAGGAATCCTAATCGGGAGAAACTGACTGCCCTTAGCGGCAGAAAATGACTTATTATAAATGTCTCTGTAGCCCAAGTAAGCTTACATTTATTTTCATCAGGACATTGAAATGATGTCCTGATAAAACTTCATTTCCGTTTGTTTCTCAGAAGCATACGGTGGCCGTGAAGTGCACAACACGACAGGAAATCGTCGCTTTGTGTGATTTGCTGGCATGGTTTGCACTCCAGGGCCACCGTAGAAGCAGAATAAAAAGTTTTCTATGCTTTGCTGGACAAAAAGTGACAAACTATTGAGCTAAAAACAAGCAGAATCCGGGGTGCGGTGGGTGTGATGTGACGTGCGCCCTCTCCTTCTCAGCGTGTGATTGGCTGGCTGGAGATGCGGGAAGTGATGGACGTGTACCAGAGGAGCGTGTTCAGCAGACAGGTGGTCCAGGAGCTCCTCCCCCCGCACTATAACGACCTGCTGTACCGGATCCAAGTCACACTGCAGCACTGTGTGAGTACACAGCTGTGAACACACACACATGCTCAGAAATACACACAAACACACACTCACTAATGTGTTTTTGTGTACTTTGTGTTCAGGTTTCTTCACCTAAACCTTCAAAATGGTTCAAAACCATCAAAAAGCTGGAAAGAAAAATTAAAAAGGTAAATTTATACATATTGTACTACTTCTTCTACTATACTGGCACTAATAATGCAACCTGTTCTCATTGACCGGGTACATAAAGCTACAAAAAGTAATGCACTGTAATTCATATTTAGTCCACATATTTCTTGCTGAATGCAGAGCATTCACTGCTGCTGTACAAGAGGTTAAATATCCGTGTAAAACGGACGTCTGGATGGATGTTTTTTGTCCTAAAACGCAGAGCTTTCAAGCCGGGGAGCGGAGTTTGTGTCCCGGAAGAAGTTGCAAGGAAACTTGTTGCATGTATTTGTGTAAATTACTTGGGAGTATATACAATAATTCCTCTTAATCAGAATCAGAAAAGGATTTATTGTAGTAAAAGTAAAAATTACATGAAGTATATAAAGTATATTTTTGTATACATACAAACATATTGAACATTCATATGAAAAAACAGCTAAACTTTGTCACATGACCATAATTTCTTACCCTCATGTTGTCCCTCATGTTGCCCTCATTTTGTCCTCATGTTGCCCTCATTTTGTCCTCATGTTGCCCTCATGTTGTTCTCATGTTGTCCTCATGTTGTCCTCATGTTGTCCTCATGTTGTCCTCATGTTGCCCTCATGTTGTCCTCATGTTGTCCTCATGTTGTCCTCATGTTGCCCTCATTTTGTCCTCATGTTGTCCTCATGTTGTCTTCATGTTGTCCTCATGTTGTCCTCATGTTGTCTTCATGTTGTCTTCATGTTGTCTTCATGTTGTCCTCATGTTGCCCTCATGTTGCCCTCATGTTGTCCTCATGTTGTTGTTGTCTCATGTTGTCCTCATGTTGTCTTCATGTTGTCCTCATGTTGTCTTCATGTTGTCCTCATGTTGTCTTCATGTTGTCCTCATGTTGCCCTCATGTTGCCCTCATGTTGTCCTCATGTTGTCCTCATGTTGTCCTCATGTTGCCCTCATGTTGCCCTCATGTTGTCTTCATGTTGTCCTCATGTTGTCTTCATGTTGTCCTCATGTTGCCCTCATGTTGTCCTCATGTTGTCTTCATGTTGTCCTCATGTTGTCTTCATGTTGTCCTCATGTTGTCCTCATGTTGCCCTCATGTTGCCCTCATGTTGTCTTCATGTTGTCCTCATGTTGTCTTCATGTTGTCCTCATGTTGCCCTCATGTTGCCCTCATGTTGCCCTCATTTTGTCCTCATGTTGTCCTCATGTTGTCTTCATGTTGTCCTCATGTTGTCTTCATGTTGTCCTCATGTTGCCCTCATGTTGCCCTCATGTTGTCCTCATGTTGCCCTCATTTTGTCCCCATGTTGTCCTCATGTTGCTCATGTTGTCCTCATGTTGTCCTCATGTTGTCCTATATCAATGTCCTTTTTAATTCCCCAAAATAACATGATTGATTCCACACAACGCTCTTTGCCAAGTACAAATCTCTACTTTCATTAATTTTGGGGCGTCTTATTCAATTTTATAGCATTTGAAACCAAATTGAAGTGTTTTTGAAATAGTATTGAGAGTAAAAGTTGACATATTCCAGTCTGTGATTATCATCAACATCCATTCCTTTAATTTTAGTCTCAATAATTCCTAATTTCTGCTTTTCTAACTCAAACATTAGGTATAAATTCCTATAAATGAGCGTTATTGACCATAAATTCCAAAATAACTGTAAAACTAAAGTTAATAAGTTTGTGTTAATTTAAAAAAAAATGACAAATATTGAAAAAGTGTCAAAAGGGACCAAAAAGTAAGAAAAAATTAAAAATATCGATAAAAACCGTCAACAAAAGTGTTGATTTTCAGCCGTGTAATACGCCTTGTGGTAAGCGGGACAATGGAGAGCGAGTCCCGGGTGTCGGACTGGGGGAAAGGGGACCGAGGACCCAGGGCCTCTATATATATATATATATATATATATATATATATATATATATATATATATATATATATATTTAACTTCCTGTTCCTGCAGAGGAGGAGAGACCAGGGAGCGCTGAAGGCCGTCGGAGAGTTCACCTTCGTCCTCCGATGGATCAATGAGCTGGCTCAGCACCACATCCTGTAGATCTTCATCTTCATCATCTTCATTATCTTCATTGTCATCTTCCGTTTTTATTTTGAAATCTCTTTGTTTTGTTTGAAGTTTTTTTACCTTTGATTCCACCAGGAGTATTTCCTTTGAGCGAGTCCCGGTCGAGACAGCAGCACATACGACTTCAATCATATCGAACAATCCATGATCAGAGTTCAGAAACAGGACTTGTACATTAAGTGGTCTGATAGTCCTTAATCCTGTTTTTAAAATCGCCCATGTTAATAAAATAGTCTTGTTTCTGAAGATGCTGGTTACCTGGTCCTCAGATCTCTGCAGGGTAAATCCAGACAGCTAGCTAGACTATCTGTCCAATCTGAGGACTATGGTTACCTGGTCCTCAGATCTCTGCAGGGTAAATCCAGACCGCTAGCTAGACTATCTGTCAAATCTGAGGACTATGGTTACCTGGTCCTCAGATCTCTGCAGGGTAAATCCAGACAGCTAGCCAGACTATCTGTCCAATCTGAGGACTATGGTTACCTGGTCCTCAGGTCTCTGCAGGGTAAATCCAGACCGCTAGCTAGACTATCTGTCCAGTCTGAGTTTCTGTTGATGACTAAAACTACTTTTTAACGTACACATGTTCCACCAAAAAAACTTCCTTCCTGAGACTATTTAGCAGCGGCACCGTGGCTCCGTCTGACGCTTAGCCCCGCCCACGACAAATGTGATTGGTTTAACCCTCATGTTGTCCTCGGGTCAAATTGCCCCGTTGTCCTATATCAATGTTCTTTTTAATTCCCCAAAATAACATGAGGTTCGAGTCCAAGACAAGACAGAGTCCAAAAAGGTTTGAGTCCAAGACAAGACCGAGTCCAAAAAGGTTTGAGTCCAAGACAAGACCGAGTCCAAAAAGGTTTGAGTCCAAGACAAGGCCGAGTCCAAAAAGGTTTGAGTCTAAGACAAGACCGAGTCCAAAAAGGTTTGAGTCCAAGACAAGACCGAGTCCAAAAAGGTTTGAGTCCAAGACAAGACCAAGTCCAAAAAGGTTTGAGTCTAAGACAAGACAGAGTCCAAAAAGGTTTGAGTCTAAGACAAGACAGAGTCCAAAAAGGTTTGAGTCCAAGTCAAGACCGAGTCCAAAAAGGTTTGAGTCCAAGTCAAGACCGAGTCCAGGACAGAATAAAGGTCTTAAGCATGACAGTATCAAGACAATCCTTTTGGGTTTCACTTTCCCTCCAAAATTATTATCAACATAATAAAGACACCTGGACTCGGTCCAGACCAGAAGCCATATTGTGCAAAACCAGTGGCCGAGACCGAGACAAGTCAGAGTCCAAATACTAGCGAGTCCAAGACAAGTCCGAGTCCAAATACTAGCGAGTCCGAGACAAGTCTGAGACCATAGAAAAACGGTCTCAAGTCCAGACTCGAGTCCAAGACCGGACTCAAGTACTGCAGCCCTGCCCAAAAGTCCCAAAACTTTACAATCTGTTACCTTTTTGTTTTTTTCATAGTAAAAAACAGGTCAAGCTGACAACAACGAGACCGAATCCTGTTTCAAGGCCTTGGATCTTAATATTTTTGAGTATTGATTTGAATGTTTTACATCTGTATTAATGCAGCTTTATTTACAAAATATTTATTGCATTTGAGTATTTCACTTAAAAAGTGTTGGACATACTTGAAACGTTAATATATGAAGGAAGATATTTTTATATGCATTCTTGTTGTAGCTGTATTTATGTGAATTTGTCAGATTTAAGCTTTGTATTGAAATAAAGTTAAATGTTAAATGTACTGTTGACGAGTGTTGATTTCTAATTGGTGCGTGTTGTCTCCCTCTGCTGGGCTGGACTCAGTACAACATATTATGTATATATATATATATATATATATATATATATATATATATATATATATATATATATATATATATATATATATATGTATATCTGTATTTTAGTCTTTAAATGTTTTTCATGCTTTTATCTTTTTGTATTATTGTCTCTTTACACTTGTTAAAGCACTTTGTAACTTGTTTTTGAAAAGTGCTCTACAAATAAAGATTATTATTATTATTATTATTATTATTATCTCATTAGCTTTACATTCATTTAGCTGATGCTTAAAAGCTTATCCCTCATGTTGTCTTCGGGTCAAATTTGACCCGTTTACAGTTTTTTTATCACAAAAAATGCGCCTTTGAAATAAGATGAAAAATGTCAACGTTAGAAATATCAAATAACTTTGAAAAAGTGACAAAAAATATTTAAAAAAGCGACAATAATGTTTTTTTTTTTCATGGTTGACAGGAAGAAAACACAAGGGTTAACCCTCATGTTGTCTTCATGTTGTCCTCATGTTGTCTTCATGTTGTCTTCATGTTGTCCTCATGTTGCCCTCATGTTGTCCTCATGTTGTCCTCATGTTGTCCTCATGTTGTCCTCATGTTGTCTTCATGTTGTCCTCATGTTGTCCTTATGTTGTCTTCATGTTGCCCTCATGGTGTCCTCATGTTGCCGTCATGTTGTCCTCATGTTGCCCTCATGTTGCCCTCATGTTGTCCTCATGTTGCCCTCATGTTGTCCTCATGTTGTCCTCATGTTGTCCTCATGTTGCCCTCATGTTGCCCTCATGTTGTCCTCATGTTGTCCTCATGTTGTCCTCATGTTGTCCTATATCAATGTTGTTTTTAATTCCCCAAAATAACATGATTGATTCCACACAACGCTCTTTGCCAAGTACAAATCTCTACTTTCATTAATTTTGGGGTGTCTTATTCAATTTTATAGCATTTGAAACCAAATTGAAGTGTTTTTGAAATAGAAGTTTTGTAAGCTAAGGACCCTTTAACTGGGCCAAGGACCCTTTAACTGGGCCAAGGACCCCTTAACTGGGCCAAGGGCCCCTTTAACTGGGGCAAGGGCCCCTTTAACTGGGCCAAGGACCCCTTTAACTGGGCCAAGGGCCCCTTAACTGTGCCTACTCTCTAAGAAATATCTGTAAATTAAGAGTTGTATGACTGTAAATATTTACAGAAACTGTCCGTTGTACGTGATTCACAGGAATATTTCTGTTAATGTACAATATAACAGAAAGTGTTGAGTTTTTTTTACCATTGACAATTCTGTTTTTTAATCACGGTAGAAAGTCCGGATAATGAGCTGCCGGTACTATTAATGTTATTTTACAGATTTATTTCTTAGTGTACAGTACCAGCCTACAGCACATACTGTACATACACCTTTACTGCATAGAAAACTAAACTATGGAATAATTGTTAGCATGATTTTTTAAATCAGGTGACAGTCAGGTTATCTTAGCGACGACCTCACTGATGGGTCTTTTTTTCAGATATAGTCTGATTTAATGCTAATACATTTTAATTTTTGAAAAGAAGAGCTCCCTTCATTTATTTTGCCAGATGATCTAGTATTTCACTAGCAAGGACCACGCAAAAACCATGTGTTATTTAAAGATTTAATGAACATTATGAATGTGCAGATATATGAATTGATGTGGATGTGGTCTGATGGCTGGTCTGGGAGGATGTGTGATGATCGGGTGGAGGAGACTCAGAGTGGGGGGGTGTTCCGGCTCAGAAGCAGTTTTCGCCCAAATAGTTTCCAGACCCCCAGACGGTACCTAGAAGAGACATGAGAGAGGTGTGCAACAGGAAGGGAAGAGGGGGAAGATGGATGAAGGAGAGGGAAAGGGAGGGGGGATCAACCAATCAGAGACACGAGCCTGGCTGCAGCCCGGTAGATGTAGGTGTTTCTGGTGGTTAGAGGTCTGGTTTAGGCGTGGCCCTGCTCCCGAACCTCAACAAATTAACTCCATTTAAAGCTACTATTACATTCATTTAGACAGGGTGCCGGAGTTTCTTTGCAACTTTTGACCTACTTATCTCCCTCCGACGCACCTGTCTTACGTTATGGATGTGCAAAGTATTTTTCTGTACTGGAAAAACCTTTTTTTTTTAATATCTTTATTAAGGGGCACATACAACATAAAGGAAGCCATTAAGTAAAAAATAAAGCCCTCGTTTTAGCCCACCCGCAAAAAAATTTCTTTAAAGGTGCTTTAATCAATGTCACGCGTGTTTTAAGCTACATTTGTTGTCAGCAAACATCTCCTCACTATCTGCTAGCTGCCTGTCCCCTGAACGCACCTTTAAATTAACAATATTTGGATGCCCCCCTGCAGTAACTCGGAGGACCCCCTAGGGGGCCCGGACCCCATGTTGAAGATCTCTGCTTTAAGGACAGGAGGCGTACAGAAAGGAGGAAATAAGGACAGGAAAGAAAGGTAAGGAAAGGAAGGCAAGGTACAAAAAGGAAGGAAAGGTACAGAAAGGAAGGAAAGGTACAGAAAGGAAAGGAAAGAAAGAAAGAAAGAAAAGGTACAGGAAGGAAGGGAAGGAAAGCGAGGGAAGGAAGGAAAAAAAGGAAAGGAAGTAAAAGAGGGAAAGGAAAGGTAAAGAAATTTAGGAGATGGGAAGGTAATAAAAGTTGAGGAAAGGAAAGAATGTAGGATGTGAAGGAAAGAAAGTAAAGGGGGAGGAAATTAAAGAAGAAAATACAGGACAGAAACAAAGAAGAGAAAACGAAAAAAGAAAGGAGAGGACGATGAATGGAAACAGGAAGACGGGAGAGAAAGAAAGGAAAAATTATGTCTCCTAAATCTAAAAATTAAAGGAACAATTCACCCAAAACCAAGAACTGAGTCAAAATCCGATCCTTTAACACTTGACAGTGGAAACTCGTTGTCAGGGCAACCGCTTAAACCCACAGATCTCCGCCCCCACGTGATGACACAACGCTGAACTGAACGCATCATCATTGACATCATACTGTTGAGTCAGCTCCAACTGCAGCTGAGTCATATTATTCCATATATTCATATTATCAAGCTTGCCAAAGCAAAGTGAAGTTGCTTTCACACCTGCCTCCTTTAGTCCGTTATAACGAGCCCTGGACCGTTTCCTGGGATAGTCCGGTTGGTTTGTGGCGGTGGGAAAACTCTGGTCCGCTTAAAAATGGGGGTCACGGCCACGGTTCGCCATCTAAGTGATCTAGGTCCTGGTTTTCCTTAGATGAAGGTGCAGTAGCTCAGTCGGGGAGTTGGGTTGGGAACCGGAAACGGGGGTCACGGTTCGTATGTGGTGTATGGACTGGGAGCTGGACTGGGCACTGCCAATGTGCTCTTGAGCAAGGCACTGAACCCCCAACTGCTCTGGATGCCTTTCCATGGGTGCCCCCCACTCTGACATCTCTTCATTAGTGCATGTATAGGTACTGAGCATGTGTGTGTAATGTGTCTAATAATAATAATAATAATAATAACAGCAGAGTGAAAACATGGTAATTTCCCCTGCGGGATAAATAAAGTATAAATTATTATTATTATTATTAAAAGGAGCGATCCGACCAAAATACAGGAAGTGAACTTAAAAACAGAGCTACGTACTGGACCGCAGTTTCAACCTTGCACCCAATTTACAGACTTTTATATGATTTAAGGGATGACAACGTTAAGATCCACAAGCTGTTCTTATGGCTCTTATATCTGCTGGTAGACATTGATTTGGGACTATATTGGGTGGAAGCACAGCCGAAGCACTGCTACATGGCGCCAAGATATCCCGCAGCCCCACTGTGTGAGTACAGGTCTAATATGGAGAAAGAAAATGAAAATGAAATGAAAGAAAAGGTAGAGTTAGGAAAGGAGGAAAGGAAAGAATGAAAGCAGAGGGTCAGAGGTCAGAAGTCACTGAGGCTGAAGGGATTATCCAATAGAGTGTGTTCTGTGTAGGCAGGTGGGAAAATTTAACCCTGCACCACACAGAGGAGGATGTGGTGTGTGTGTGTGTGTGTGTGTGTGTGTGTGTGTGTGTGTGTGTGTTTGTTTGTGTGTGTGTTGACGGTTGGCCCACAGAGCTTAAGACTTCTAGGAAACAAACACACAGTGGTGATAGTTTTACATGTAGGCAACGGCCACTTAATTCTAGTTAATACACTTTGTGTGTGTGTGTGTGTGTGTGTGTGTGTGTGTGTGTGTGTGTGTGTGTGTGTGTCAGACTGGCATAAATGATTCCTCTGGTGTATTGAAAGGAAAAAAACTTAAAAAGCAACTTGAGCATTTCTATTTTTACTCATGAAATCATTTGATACGTCTTCGTCACAGGATGTTCAGTTCATGCAAGAAATAAGCTGTTTGGATATGTTTGAATGAAACAACATTGATTTGAATTTGAAGCTTATCAATGTTAACTTTCTATTCATATTCATTATTTTTGCTCTTTATGTAAATGGCATGTTTTTATTTGTTGTTTTTAAAGACCCTTTTGCAGAATTTTAACGTGAGAAGAGCTTCCCCTTTGACTACAGAGAGACGATAGTCCCGAACCTCTCTATTTTTCTCGCTTTTTAAAAGGTTAACTTTAAACTGATTTCAAGAAACGAGGTAAAATAACTCTACCTCGTTAGAAAAGAAATAATGTAAACAGAAGTTACGGTGGGGAATTCAAGTTAAGATAAGATAACACAAGATAAGATAAGTTAAGATAAGTTAAGATTAGATTAGATAAGATAAGTTAAGATAAGATAAGATAAGATACGCTACAATAAGATAACACAAGATAAGATAAGTTAAGATAAGATAAGATAAGATAAGATACGCTACAATAAGATAACACAAGATAAGTTAAGATAAGATAAGTTAAGATAAGTTAAGATTAGATAAGATAAGATAAGATAAGATAAGTTAAGATAAGTTAAGATAAAGTTAAGATAAGATAAGCTAAGTTAAGATAAGATAAGTTAAGATAAGATAAGATAAGATAAGTTAAGATAAGATAAGATAAGATAAGATAAGTTAAGATAAGATACGATAAGTTAAGATAAGTTAAGATTAAGATGAGATAAATTAAGATAAGATAACATAACATAAGATAAGTTAAGATAAGATATGATAAGTTAAGATAAGTTAAGATTAAGATGAGATAAGTTAAGATAAGATAAGATAACATAACATAAGTTAAGATAAGTTAAGATTAGATAAGATAAGTTAAGATTAGATAAGATAAGTTAAGATAAGTTAAGATAAGATAAGATAAATTAAGATAAGATAAGTTAAGATTAGATAAGATAAGATAAGATAAGTTAAGATAAGATACGATAAGATGAGATAAGATAAGTTAAGATAAGATAAATTAAGATAAGATAAGTTAAGATTAGATAAGATAAGATAAGATAAGTTAAGATAAGATAAATAAGATAAGATAAGTTAAGATAAGATAAGTTGAGATAAGATAAGATAAGATAAGATAAGATAAGATAAGAAGTTAAGATAAGTTAAGATTAAGATGAGATAAGATTAAGATAAGATAACATAACATAAGTTAAGATAAGATATGATAAGTTAAGATAAGTTAAGATTAAGATGAGATAAGTTAAGATAAGATAAGATAACATAACATAAGTTAAGATAAGTTAAGATTAGATAAGATAAGTTAAGATTAGATAAGATAAGTTAAGATAAGTTAAAATAAGATAAATTAAGATAAGATAAGTTAAGATTAGATAAGATAAGATAAGATAAGTTAAGATAAGATAAGATAAGATAAGATAAGATAAGTTAAGATAAGATAAATTAAGATAAGATAAGTTAAGATTAGATAAGATAAGTTAAGATAAGTTAAGATAAGATAAATTAAGATAAGATAAGTTAAGATTAGATAAGATGAGATAAGATAAGTTAAGATAAGATAAGATGAGATAAGATAAGTTAAGATAAGATAAGATACGATACGATACGATACGATACGATACGATAAGATAAGTTAAGATAAGATAAGTTAAGATAAGATACGTTAAGATAAGATAAATTAAGATAAGATATGATAATATAAGAAAACCTTTGTTTGTCCCACAGTGGGGACATTACAGTTTGCAACAGCAAAGCCAAGAGTAGAGATAGATAAGTGTATAAGCAGCATAAACAAGTGTCAAAGAAAGAAGTTACTGTACATTACATAAGACTAAAATAGACTCTGCCTTACACAGTCTCCTGTGGCATGAATAAATACTGGTAGTATAAAAGTATTGTAAGTTACAACTAAAGCATACAACAAGTCCTCCAAACCGTACAATGATAGAGGTTGTTCATTCCTACCGTCTACATACGACCCACGGGAGCGTTTTCCGTCCTCTGTCTAATCTAGACAAGGTAGTGGTTGCATTTTTTGGGGCTTTTATTGCCTTTATTGATAGGGCAGTTTAAGTGGGAGAGAGAGGGGGATGACATGCAGGAAAGGGCAGCAGGTCAGGACCGAAGCCTCGGCCACTGCGACAGGGACTGAGCCTCTGTACATGGGTGCATGCTCAACCAGTAGAGCTGCCCAGGCGTTGCATTTTTAGACACGTTTGTTAACGAAACGGTCGCAGTTTGGTTAGGTTTAGGCTCACATTTAAGATTTAAGATCGGGTTTGGGTTAAAATCAGAAGTTAAAGTTGTCTGTCTTCCCCTTTCAAATTAATTTCTCGGTACGCTGGTGAAGATGTGTCATATCTTTCAGGGTAATAAAGATGAGCCTCTCCATTATATTCTGTGGTCACTCAAAAACAGCAGCGAGCTGGAAAAATTTGAGAATTGTTGAGTCAGAAAGGAAGCAGCCGATTTAAATTTACCAGTATTTTAAGTTGTATTTGAGCCGTGCGTTGTGCAGATCTTCAATGTAGAAAAATAGAAATTTTAGAATATTCATATCTGGTCTGAATTGAAGGCCAAAACTGGTTTATCGGGGAATCCCTAGGAATGATTTTTCTGCTCATAGCAATGGCATTTCTGATGATTCAGGTTTCGTTGTGCGCCTTGTGGTGGTGTTTCCACCAGCAGTGATGATGCATGGATGCTTCTTTCTGCCGCTGCGTTTCTACTTTCATGAGTAACACTTTTACCTCAAGCTATCATGACTCCACCTGCGTCGAGCCCACAACGGTGAACACATTTCTTCCGGATGCAGTGATGATACTACCAGCCTTGTTTCTACGCTAGGTTGCCAAAAGCATGTGGACAAACAGTAAACCAACATGTGATAGTTGAACATAATCATTGTGCCCTCTTGCCCAAAAAGAATTTTCCCCATAGACTCATGTTTTCCTATATCAATGTTCTTTTTAATTACCCAAAATAACATAATTGATTTCACACAACGCTCTTTGGGGTGATTTTGATGGGTAATTTTGGGGCGTCTTATTCAATTTTATAGCATTTGAAACCAAATTGAAGTGTTTTTGAAATAGTATTGAGAGTAAAAGTTGACATATTCCAGTCTGTGATTATCATCAACATCCATTCCTTTAATTTTAGTCTCAATAATTCCTAATTTCTGCTTTTCTGACTCAAACATTAGGTATAATTTCCTATAAATTAGGTTTATTGACCATAAATTCCAAAAGTAACTGTAAAACTGAAGATAATAAGTTAGGTAGTGTTGGAAACAACAAAAAAAGTGACAAACATTGAAAAAAAAGCTTTAGAAACGTAAGAAAAACTTAAAAACATCAATAAAATTGTTGATTTTCAATTCTGATGGGAAGACAACACGAGGGTTAATGTAGCACAACCCCTGCAAAATTTCATCAGAATTTGATCCATCCGGTCCGATAACATTTGGAAAGTCTACAAGAGCCGCACAATTAAATCCTTTTCTTCCCGTTCATTTTAGCACAGCTCTAGTCTTGCATTGCCAGGTCTGGCTAGTCCACAAAGCATTCTGGGAAGGGAGAAAAGCCGGAAAAAAAACCTTGAAACGAACCGTCGTCGACATAGACCAGAAGTAGTAGTAGGTCTCTAGTGGGCCTCCTCAATGGGCCGCACAGTGAGGAAGATTTAACAGCAAACTAATAAATATTGAGTTTAGTGAACATGAAATACTGAGTTTTTATTCTTAAAATCATTAAGTTATGCTAATTTAATATTTTTGAGTTGTATTTACTGAATATTTGAGTTGGCTCAGTTTGTACTTTATTTTACGGTAATCAAAAAAATACACAAAAAGTACACATTACTACAAATATTTAAGCTCTAATAACCTCAGACTTTTGAGTTTGGACTAAAAATGTTATTTTTATTTTTAATATTGTAATATATAATTGTACTGCTTTGGGTTTACAGAGATAACAAAACCTGTGTCCAAAACAACATAAAATTATATTCCACAATAAAAACTAGTAAAAACATAAGACATAAGAGACATAAAAGACTCATTCAAACAAAACACTTAAGATTGAATGGTCATAAATCAGTTTCTTTTGTGTGAATCCATTACAAAGAGTCCTGGATCAGGCACATGAAAATGCAGACTGACAGGTTAGCAAATTAGGATTCTAGCTCAAGAGACTTGTTAGCATCTCTGGTTTAGCCGTGGTTAGCAGGGTTAGGGTTAGAAGAAGAAGTTGAAACAGCAACATGAGGGCAGGTTTTCTCTGAACTCTACTACACTAACACTACATGTAAGGATAGCAGCTTTTGGTGTTCCACACACATTCAGAATGAAAGTTAACTGCATCTTTCTCCCTTCACTGCATTAAACCGCCCACACATGATCAGAGGTAAAACTGCGAGGTAGGGCACAGAGCATATTGCAAGCACAAAGGCAAAGCGCAACGCAGGTATACATCATCTTTGCTTCTGGCTTTGCTTGAAAGGTCTGCGGCAACAAGGTGAAATAATTTGAACTCAGCGGCCTTTTTGACGAGTGTATAGCGCGTCCTCTGAGTTGTCTCCGCCACTCTTATCATAGGAAAACAGTGGCACAGCCAGCGCAGGGTGTAGGCAGCATAATATATAATAATAGTAGTAAGAATATTAATACAGGAGCCATTCTGGTTCTTTTACTTTACCTAATTTAAGGATGTGATGCATAAAAACACTTTAGACTTAGAATGCATTCTCATCTACACTGTACATAATGGGAAATCTCCAGTTATTTCCTTTAGATTTCACAGTAACACTACGGTATATGATTTTTACAGTAGAATAAAAAAACATTACAACCGTGTTGACATGACAACATCACAGTAATCAAAGTATTACAGTTGAAATCACAGTAGTCAAAGCATTACTGTAGAAAAAAATCACAATATAGCACACTGTGAATAGTACAGTAAACTACTGTATTTTTACTTTTTTATCTGATGTTGTGTTTAATTGTTTTGTATTTTATAATGAATACATAAAATACTGCAAATGGAAGTACGGTACCTGTACTGTAAAAAGAATTCACAGTAACTTGCTGCCAGTTGTTGCGAGTAAGTTACTGTAAATTTTACGTTAAATTTGTTACAGTACACTTCGTTTGGTCCGGATTTTATGGACTTTTCAGGTGTGAATCCTCCTCTGGACCACGGTCCAGATCAAATTTGGTCCATAGAGTTCCCTTGTCTTGCTTCTCAACAACACAACGCACAGAAAGAGCTGCGGTACCATGGGAAGAGCAGGAGTCCAGAGAGAAAATAAAGGACGAAATGCAGATTTACAATTTCCCAGATTGTTTTGGTCGACCAAACTCCCAAACATTAAGTTTGGAACAATAAAAGCAACAAATCCTCACCATTATTTGCTTAAAGGTCCAATATGTAATTTATTTACTGTACCCAGTAACCCCAATGCATCATCAGATATTAATTTCAATGCAATTCAATTTTATTTATAATATCAATTCATAACAAGAGTTATCTCGAGACACTTTACAGATAGAGCAGGTCTAGACCACACTCCATAATTTACAAGGACCCAGCAGTTCTAGTAGTTCCCTCCAGAGCAAGCAACAGTGCGACAGTGGCGAGGAAAAACTCCCTTTTAGGCAGAAACCTGGGACAGACCCAGACCCAGACCCAGGCCCAGACCCAGGCCCAGACCCAGACCCAGGCTCTTGGTAGGCGGTGTCTGACGACCGGTTGGGGTTAAAACGAAGAGTGGCAATAACAGTCACAAAAAATACTAGTTTTTAGTAGTTCTTTGTAGTAGTTCATAGCATATCAGGGCACTGTGGGGCATTACAAGGCACAGCAGGACCTAGCAGGACACAGTAGGACGTAGCAGGATGTAACACGGCATGCAGAACATGTAGCGGGACCATGGCAACAGCTGCTACCATGATTTTGGAGCCTCCCTGGTCCAAGGAAACATGTGTAGTGCATGTGAAATACATAATTCACCCATGTTGCTAAGTGTGGTTCCACACACCTTTGATTAGACGTGTAATTTACTGCCCTTAGTCACCGCAGGTTATGTTAACTGTTCGGGGAGCACGGCCCCTTTAAATGTTGGGAATGCGTGATGACGTGGGACGTTATGGGGTTAGCATTAGGCTCAGCGCCTTATTCTGTTTTTATGGTTTTTCCTGTTGAATAAACAGCCAAGCATTCGTGTCTCTTGCATCTTGCTGCAATTTCCACACATGCTAAATTTAAAGACTACAATGCTAATGCCGGTATTTTCTCTTTTTGTAATTTTTGTTACAATCCCTTGACGGACTTTCTGTTCGTGTTTTGGCCTTCGTGTTGGTATCATCTGCCCGGTTTGACAGCCAGGCTGGGTTGCCAGATACTATATACCTGTAAAAAACGTAAACCCAACGTTAGTACAGCCATGAAAGCAGCAAACAAACTAATAGGATCAACAGAGATTGAGACGAGACACAAAAGCATTGTTTTTTAAATGCTGTGCTGGTACATTTTGATGACTTTCACAACATGCTTCTATCAGACTAATAGGAAGAAAATGTCCATCAAACACATTTAGCTGATTTTTTTACTACACTACACTGTCTATTTGCCTACCGTTGTGCAGAAGTATTGCATATTATATCTTTAAGTCACTAATCATTTGAACTAGGAAAGTGTAGAATGAAATGAAGTTGAAATGAGGGGGATAAAAATGTATAATGTGAGATGATTTAATGCTTTTTTTTTTTTAGGCCTGTTACATTCTCTAATTTGATGAAGTACCTGCAGTACTGCAAGCATTTACATGCACAAAAGTGTGCATACAAAACATAAAGCTCACATGAGGTTTCATGCACTCATGGAACACACACACACACACACACACACACACACACACACACACACACACACACACACACAGACACAGACGCACACAGAAATCATCAGTGATTGTTACTGGCACTACTGGTTAACCTGGTGTGCCCTGCTACACACACACATATTTCTAAGTAATTTCTGTTACAAGCTGGTCTCCCTGACCAGGGAGTCTCCTCACTCTGTGCATGTGTATGTGGTAAGTGGATGCAAGTCAATGCAAACCTGACCAGGGAGTCTCCTGTGTGTGTACGTTTAGCAGTAGCAGAGTAAGTTTTAGAGGAAAACTCTTGAAGCTGCTGTCGATGCTGCTGAAAGCCCACAGACCACAACCACACAGACACACAGACACATAATAGGAGGGATTCAGACAGCCGTGTATATATAAACCCACAGGTCAACAGAGAGCATCATTATCAAGACAACAGAGCTTCACACTCTTAACATTCTCAGCCTTTTCTCAGAGGACTCATCTCGTTTTGCCGTACAATCTCCTGTAATTTGATTTTAAATTCAGAGGCCAATATGTTTTCGTGCTGTGGTTCACTGTGTCTACTGGTCGTACTGGGAGTTGCGTTAGCATCTGCGGGTCCTGTGCATTTCGTCGGCGAGAAACTGAAACGAACCCACGAGTCCATCGCAGATGAGCTGGTGAGTTTACCTGTGGCGACCCACAGGGCACAATTTTAGATCCTCTACAGTTTTTCCAAGCAGTTTAGCCTCTGATTGTGATTAAAGGGTTTAAATGCTAAATGTAGATGTAGATTTATTTAAGAAACCTGTCATTTAAGATTACACAGTTGGCATTTGAATCAATTAGTTTGTTATTATTAAATCAATACATTTTTGATTAATCGGTTTGAGTAATTTTGCTTGTTAAATGTGAATATCTTCTGAATATATAAATGTGAATATATTTGAGTTGAGGACAAAACAAAACATTTTAGGACGTCATCTTCGGCTTTGTAGAACAAATTATCAACATTTTTCATAACTTTCTGACGTTTTATAGACCAAATGATCGATTAATAGAGAAAATAATTGTTAGATTAATTGACAATGAAAATAATGGTTAGTTGCCCCAGATCCTCTATAGTTTTCAATGCAGCTTATCCTCTGCTTTTGATTAAAGGATTCAAATGCTAAATGTATTTCTTATTTAACCCTTGTATTGTATTCAAATCAAATTGACCCATTTCACAGAACATTATTCTGGATATGACACTTATGTTGTTTCCATAGTGATTTTTAACATGAATTATAACCTGATGATAAAAACGAACCCCACTTCCATCTTTAATAGTGTTCTAGTAGAGACTGATTCATTCCCTGAACATAGATGTTATCTCAGCTGTTCAAAATGGAGATAAAGACAATATTTGTTAATAGATTATGAAGGAAAATGTTATTTCAGAATTGTTTTTAAAACCCCAAATAAGTCCCGGCTCAGTTTGACCCGAGGGACCCGAGAGGGTCCCGGAGGTGAAGACAACACGAGGGTTAAGAAACCTCTCCTTTAAGATTACACAGACGTTGACATTTGAGTTTATATTTAGGGATGTGTGCACAAATTACGAGGTGAATACAGCATTTGATGTTTACGCTCTACTGCAAGGCCTCTATGACCTTCTGCAAATGACACATAGTTCACACAAGATTAAAATCACAGACATCCTCTGCAGTCATATGCTTCAAAGTTTCGTTGCATGCGTGCAAAATGATAAGGTTTTATCACACACAAATCTAGCTGACTGAACACAGACTGTGTCCAATTAGCTATCTGACTCATGTTTCAAATCTCAAGAAGATTGAACTAAAACCAATCAGTCTGCCTGTGGTTTGGCCTGATGCTCACCAAATATGTAATGTGATTATCAGATAAAACTACCTGTGTTTGGACTGCTGTGATATTGTATTTAACTAAAATATTTGACACAATCTCTCAGTCACTGACAGCAACCAACAGCATTAGTTATCTTAGCTTTTTGCATTATTATCTGTAATATTCACATAGAGGCTGATGGTGTATTTGTGGTTTTTTTTGACAGCTCAGAGTAGCCAAATTAAAGTCTACATAAGGCGCTGTAACATTTGATTGATAGTTAAAGTTACAGAATTTCCCTTCAGGGATCAATAAAGTATTTCTGATTTCTGATTCCTGATTATTTATACCTGCTGATTATATTTGATCAACAAATCTTAACTTTATAATGTTTATCTAATGATTACAAGAAGACTATGTCCTGTTTTTTTTGCATCCAACCTTGTCTCATTAGTAAATCTGACTCAGCAACTGACTGTTTCATTATAATGATTCTTAGTTTTTTCTGTTTTCTGCTTACATTCGTTAGAGAAACTCCTAAAAGTTAGAATGATCTCACCTTATTGGCGTAATTAAAAAACTTTAAAGAAAACTAAAACTCCAGCGCTTACAGATACATAATCATATTATTTAATGTGAGCAAAATACAAATGTGTTTCAGTTAAAAGCCGTCAATTTGTAATTGTTTTTTTTGCAATAAGATAACTTATCTGTAAGTGTCAGAGCTTTTGTTTTGGTTGATCCTTATCACAGCTGAGCACCTGATAAACTGCCCCAGATTTGGCACTGTGCAGCCTACTTTCTGTTATTATCTCTTCAAAACTTTAAAATCTGAATGTGATACTTCATGAAAATGCACAAAATCTGAGTGAAACATATTTGTATTTTATTGTAATGACACTACACCTGACACAGAAGAGGATAAAAAGTTAAACCATACGGTGTCTTTAAAATAATACAGCAGGGCAAATCTTTGGAGAATTTTGGATGCTTGGTCTACATTACAATACATTATACTACATTTTTTGGAATAGTGATATTGTGAAAAGATTGGGTTTTTTTTGTTATACCTTAGTGAAGTATTCAAATGTGTTTTTGTGTGTTTTGCTCCTCATATCTGGAACAAACTCCCAGAAACCTGCAGATCCGCTGCTACTCTCAGTTCTTTTAAATCAAGGCTGAAGACCTTTCTTTTTGATGTCGCCTTTCTCTAACTGGTTGTTCATTTCTTTAATCTTTTCTCTTTTGTCCCACCTGCCTGCTGTTTAATTTCTTATACTGCACTGTAACTTTTATTCTTGTGTTTTATCTGTTTTTAACTGTTTTTGTGTAAAGCACTTTGAATTGCCCTGTTGCTGAAATGTGCTCTACAATTAAAGCTGCCTTGCCTTTGCCTTGCCTTTTAGAGCTTGAAGGAGCCGGAGGTCGGCAGTAATCCTCTCTTCAGTTCTGTCATCAGGAGCATGAACACCTCCTGCCAGGTACACAAACTCCGTCTCCACTATCTCTGCTGCACTCCTATTAATATCTTCTCTCAAAAAACATCAGAAAACCATGTGTCGCCAAATTTGGTGGATGCTAATTAAAGTGTCTGTGTGTGCAAAGCATGTGCAATGGGGCATTGTGCAATCTGTATCAGCATACATTTGTGGGGATGTGCAATAACACTCACACTCTTGATACCTTAGCACTTTAGCACTTTAGCACTTTTGGCCCCCAAATGGTTGTCGTGAGCAACATGTATTCTTTGCTTGTTTGTTGTATTCTTTTACTGTTCTCTTATTGATTTATTGTCATAATCAACCTGCCAAAAGGTAATAAAGCTAGCTATAGTTAGCCACCGGCTACAATCTTGTATATTTACATAAATGTTCATTAATATGCAAGAATGCAATAATAGATAAAGCTGCAATAATGCAATAATAGATAAAGCTGCAATAATGCAATAATAGATAAAGCTGCAATAATGCAATAATAGATAAAGCTGCACTAATGCAATAATAGATAAAGCTGCAATAATGCAATAATAGATAAAGCTGCAATAATGCAATAATAGATAAAGCTGCAATAATGCAATAATAGATAAAGCTGAAATAATGCAATAATAGATAAAGTTGCAATAATGCAATAATAGATAAAGCTGCAATAATGCAATAATAGATAAAGCTGCAATAATGCAATAATAGATAAAGCTGCAATAATGCAATAATAGATAAAGCTGCAATAATGCAATAATAGATAAAGTTGCAATAATGCAATAATAGATAAAGCTGAAATAATGCAATAATAGATAAAGCTGCAATAATGCAATAATAGATAAAGCTGCAATAATGCAATAATAGATAAAGCTGCACTAATGCAATAATAGATAAAGCTGCACTAATGCAATAATAGATAAAGCTGCAATAATGCAATAATAAATAAATCTGCAATGATAGATAAATCTCAATTCTCAAATTGTAATTCCTGTTAACTTTGAATAATTGCATGATTCATATTTTCAATAATTCAAACAATTCAGTGCATTTAAATCTATGTACAGTATATGTTACATTTTGTTTTAAAAAGTCAGGAAAGCAATGTTTAAGTCAAGCCTGACGTAAAAAAGAAGAAGAATGAAAGCAGTCACTTTCACACCGTGAGGCAAACAGCTCATTAATTATAATACACTGTTATCGCATCGCTGCTCAGTATCGGTCGATACCCAAAGCCCAGGTGTCGGTATTGAAACTGAAAATGTCGGATTGATGCATCCTCAACCAGAAAACGACCATATGGGTCGATTGTGCAAGCAGCTTATACTGACCGAAAATGACGTGTGGATAGAGACAATTATGTGGATTTGTTGGCATCTCTCGCTCAAGAATTACATGTGTTATGAACTTTATTTTCTTAAACAAAATTTAAAGTTTTCAAAAAATGTGGTGGGTACAAAATGACTCACGATGAAATCTGATAGGTACGCGTGCGTCCCCACCGACATCTACGCCTATGGGTGCTGTATTTTTTGTGAGAGCAATCAAACAAACAGCAGACTGTGGTTGTTGACAAAGCAACTGTCATTTCAATGTTAACCGAGTTTTACCTGACTTTGATGTCCGAGATGTTACGTTACGTCCCATTTTAGTAGTTACCGACTATTTTTCACTCTGCACCAATCCCTGATTCCTTAAAAAAAAGCTGTTTCCTAAACTTAACCAGTTCTATTTGTCGTTTTATTTATTATTATGCAGCTGTTGTGTTCAACGGAACGGACATATGATTTGCGGCAGTTCATATAACGGTCGTATGTGTGTCATTCTGGGACTCTTTGGAAATTAACCCTTAATTTCATTTAGGTAGGTCTAATATATCGGCCCATACATGGCAAAATGTCGGACAGTTGAGAAATTCAAAGGGTCTTGCAGTGTTGAATCATCATATTGGACAACATGAAATAAAATTTGAGACTTTTTGGACAATTTTTTTTCTACATTTGTCCAATAATCCAGGCTAAAAGCCTGGCGATGTCTGAACATTTGCTGTTAGAAAAAGGCCTCATAAATAAATATATGATTCATTCATTTAATCATCAGGATCGTTTCAGTCCCTTAATTCTTACTGACTTACCAAAGCTTTCCATCCTTTCCTCCACAGACTAAAGTACATCTGATGAACGTCACGCTGAACATCTACGCTCAGATCTTCTCCAACATCCTGCAGCAGCACGGCCCGACCCAGACCTCGGGTCTGCTGACCCAGCTGCCCGTCCATAAAAGGTCCCATGTGGAGTTGGAGCTGAGGGAGCTGCAGCAGTATATGGAGACGCTGAAGGGACACATGTACCAAGTGCACCGCGACAAAGAGGCTGTGCTCGCCAAGCTGAACAGAATAGAGGTGAGTGTACATTTACTGTGTACAGCAGGGCTATTCAATCAAGACTTAAGATTAACTTTATTATAATAATAATAATCTTTATTTGTAGAGCACTTTTCAAAAACAAGTTACAAAGTGCTTTAACAAGTGTAAAGAGACAATAATACAAAAAGATAAAAGCATGAAAAACATTTAAAGACTAAAATACAGATAAATATAAAATTCCTAAAATGCAATAAAATAAAAGTGATAAAATAAAGTCAAATAAGATCGGGAAAGGCTCTCCTATAAAAGTATGTTTTAAGAAGGGACTTAAAAGAGTTCACTGACTCAGCTGACCTGGTTTCCTCGGGCAGGCTGGTCCAGAGCCTCGGGGCCCTGACCCCCTTTAGTTTTCAGTCGAGACTCTGGACCAGATAGCAGACCTCTGCCCGAGGATCTCAAGGTGCGTGCTGGTGTATTATTATTGTCTTATTGTCTTGGGCCCTTAACCCATGTTGCAGCCATGAAGAAATCACAGACAACATGCACAACATCATGCAATGCAACTAAGTACAAATCTCTACTTTCATTAATTTTGGGGCGTCTTATTCAATTTTATAGCATTTGAAACCAAATTGAAGTGTTTTTGAAATAGTATTGAGAGTAAAAGTTGACATATTCCAGTCTGTGATTATCATCAACATCCATTCCTTTAATTTTAGTCTATCAAAAAATTGATAAAAAGCAACAAAAGTCAATTCAATTTTCAATGCGAGGGTAAAGTGAGACGAGGGTTGGTGACAGATGTTGAGCTGCAGGCTCCACTTTCTCTCCGTCACAGTCTGTGAACTTTTGACTGATGAGCGCAAATTAGTTTTTTTTTCTGAAGAAATGAAAGCCGTCGCTCAGAGTGAGTGGGTGTTAACGTCTCAGTTGTGTTTCTCATGCCGTGCAACTCATTACCTTGCAACACTTTCAGATTCAACAGCCAATAATGTCACGTAACACTCAATTAATTAAAAAACACCTTTCACTCAGACATGCTAAGTCCACACACTACAGCAGAGAACGTTGTTTCTTTTATCCACATTTGGAGCTCAGTATTATTTGCACTTGCTGGTCATATAATTAGAATATCATGAAAAAAGGGTATAAGCGGCTGAAATGGGTTTCCTCAGAGGAGGGGGGATGGGGGGTGGTGGGTGTGGGGGGCTGGTGTCCCCCTTAGAGATCGGGTGAGAAGCTCAGTCATCCGAGAGGAGCTCGGAGTAGAGCCGCTGCTCCTTCACGTCGAAAGGAGCCAGTTGAGGTCCAGCTGGGAGGAGGCATCGGGGAAGACCCAGGACTTGGTGGAGGGACGTCCAGCTGGGGGGAGGCCTCAGGGACTAGGTGGAGGGACGTCCAGCTGGGGGGAGGCCTCGGGGACTAGGTGGAGGGACGTCCAGCTGGGGGGAGGCCTCGGGATAGACCCAGGACTAGGTAGAGGGACGTCCAGCTGGGGGGAGGCCTCGGGGACTTGGTGGAGGGACGTCCAGCTGGGGGGAGGCCTCAGGGACTAGGTGGAGGGACGTCCAGCTGGGGGGAGGCCTCGGGATAGACCCAGGACTAGGTAGAGGGACGTCCAGCTGGGGGGAGGCCTCAGGGACTAGGTGGAGGGACGGCCTCGGGGAAGACCCAGGACTAGGTGGAGGGACGTCCAGATGGGGGGAGGCCTCGGGGACTAGGTGGAGGGACGTCCAGCCGGGAGGAGGCCTCGGGGAAGACCCAGGACTAGGTGGAGGGACGTCCAGCTGGGGGGAGGCCTCGGGGAAGACACAGGACTAGGTGGAGGGACGTCCAGCTGGGGGAGGCCTCGGGGAAGACCCAGGACTAGGTGGAGGGACGTCCAGCTGGGGGGAGGCCTCGGGGAAGACCCAGGACTAGGTGGAGGGATTATATCTCCAACCTGGCCTGGGAACGCCTCGGGATCCCCCAGTCGGAGCTGGTTGATGTGGCTCGGGAAAGGGAAGTTTGGGGTCCCCTGCTGGAGCTGCTGCCCCCGAGACCTGATACCGGATAAGCGGTTGAAGATGGATGGATGGATTAAAAAGTTGATTTATGCCAGTAATTCCATTCAGAAAGGGACATTTGCATATTATATTCATTCATCACACACTGTGGGATATATAGAGAGGGGCACCAATCTTCAATATTGAACCTTGTCACAATATTCTAATTTTATGAGATACTGAATTTGGGGTTTTCATTAGTTGTCAGTTATAATCATTACAATTAAAAGAAATGAACATTTGAAATATATCACACTGTGTGTGATGAATGAATATAACTCCCTTTTTGAATGGAATTACTGACATAAATCAACTTTTCCATGATTTTCTAATTATATGACCACCACCTGTAGTATTTCAATTCAATTCAATTCAATTCAATTTTATTTATAGTATCAATTCATAACAAGAGTTATCTCAAGACACTTTACAGATAGGTCTAGACCAGATAGAGTAGGTCTAGACTACACTCCTAGACTCCTAGACTATTTGTGGCTTCAAGCTTTTCTTCCTTTAGCGTTTTTCTTAAATCATAAAAATCAAATCCAAAACATAACAACACACATTTGGAGACCTTCTTTTTGCTTTTCTGAAGGAGCCCTGGCTCCTACCTGTTTTCTATTTTCTGAAATTTGGACAGAAAATGTATTAAACTGTCGCTGCCTGCGTGGATAGTTTGGATGCGAAACATTCGCAGGCAATTATTCTGCATTTTATTGCATTTTATTCCTTTATTTGGCCTTTAGCGACACCATTTTTGTGTAAATTCAGTTTCTACTTGATGTTATTCTTTGATAATTTAATAGATAGAATAGAAACTAGAATAGTAGAATAGTTTGTTGTGTTGTGCTTGTTGCTATGATTGTTTTTGTAAAAGTCTGACCAGGAATAAGGAGGCTGGACGTCCCAAAAAAACCTTGTATCGCTCACATTTGGTTGTGATAATGTTATGGGTAATATATGGGTATAATAAAACCAAAAATAAATAAATAAAAATATTATGTTATAATATTCCAGCAATACAGCATATCACAGCCTGCAGTGAGCTATTGCTTTTATAAGTATGGTAATATGAAAAGTTAAATCACAGTCCAATTTATATTAGTGTATTATACAATAAAATAGGCCCTCCTGGGCTGGCTGCCTGCACATAATGGAGGCGGTTGCTATGGCAACCCAGCACAGGTAACGTTAGCCTTCACTAGCAGCTAGCACAGACTTCTAGCCTAATGCTAAAGAAAGTCCCACAACGACACTAACTAACTAACTGATGGAGGCAGAGGTGGAGCAGCAACTCCCGTGTTCTGCAAGGTGACAAAGGAGTCTGGTGGCTTTGAAGAGAGCAGCGATGAGGTTCATCTCTACTTTCATTAATTTTGGGGCGTCTTATTCAATTTTATAGCATTTGAAAAACAAATTGAAGTGTTTTTGAAATAGTATTGAGAGTAAAAGTTGACATATTCCAGTCTGTGATTATCATCAACATCCATTCCTTTAATTTTAGTCTCAATAATTCCTAATTTCTGCTTTTCTAACTCAAACATTAGTATGTTTTATTTTTTTATTGACCATGAATTCCAAAAATAACTGTAAAAACTGAAGGTAATAGTGTTGAAAATGTCAAAACAAGTGACAAACATTGAAAAAAAAGCATCAAAAGTGATGAAAAAAGGGACAAAAATGTAAGAAAAGTTAAAAACATCAATAAAAAGCCTCAATAAAAGTGTTGATTTTCAGGCGGAGGGATACTTGTTGTGCAAAAAGAATGTGAATTACAGCCCTTGTATTAGGGTATTAGGGTATTAGGGTACTAGGGTATTAGGGTATTAGGGTTTTAGGGTGTTAGGGTATTAGGGTATTAGGGTTTTAGGGTAATAGGCTCTGTTCAGGTCCCAAATGTCCCTTTTTTTAGTCCGGATGTGTTGTTATTCTAACCTCTGGTGGATGAATGAGGACTATGGCCGCCGCCCAACACCCTCCCCTGCAGCTCTGCGGAGGAGGGTCTGGCAATGCAAGGCTAATCAGGATATATGACGGCTGTGAACCAATCAGATTGCTCTCTTTCTCTCTCTGCAGGTGGATGACACCTTGGTTCAGAAAAAGGCTCTGGCTCAGTACAGGGAGGTCTACCAGGCGGCCTCTGTGATTGGCTCCCAGTGTGGACCCATCCACCCGTCCTCTGCTGAATGACGCTGATGATGTCATCATTATCGATAGCTCTGATTGGCTGGGAATTTAATTCCTCGCTCATTAGCATATCCTCATGTCTTTATGTGTGTGTTGTCTCATTTTGAAGATGTAGCTTTTTTTTTTTTAATTTATAACTAGAATTTTCCATGACGATCAACTTCTCGCATTCATCACAGTCACATGTCTATTTTATTTAAAGGGATTACTTTACGTCATTTCTCAATCATTTGTGGTAATTTAATGTATTTTTTTTATTCATGATTAATTTAACTTAATTTATGTTTCTTGTTGTTGTTTTTTCATTCGAATAAAAACTGTTACCAGCACTAAAAAGCTTCACTTTCCATGTTTTTACACTTACTTACTATATTTTTTTTTCTTTTACGTGCTTTTTACGCACTTTGTTCCATTCACTGAACAGAAGGTGAGTTTCAAGGTGATTAGGATCTTACGGCACAGTTTCACACCAAGTGGTTTCACACACGCTCTGCTTCCTGGTTTCTGTTGGTAACAGGTGAACAGGGATGGAGATGGTGTTGGTCATAATAGTTAAAGTAATCAAATGAAAGATGTATAACAGAGGCGGCAAATATTTAAAAAACAGGCAGGACGAGAACAAGCAGGACGAGAACAAGCAGACCTTGTCTAGACCTGCTCTATCTGTAAATTATAGAGTGGTCTAGACCTGCTCTATCTGTAAATTATAGTGCGGTCTAGACCTGCTCTATCTGTAAATTATAGAGCGGTCTAGACCTGCTCTATCTGTAGATTATAGAGCGGTCTAGACATGCTCTATCTGTAGATTATAGAGCGGTCTAGACCTGCTCTATCTGTAGATTATAGAGCGGTCTAGACCTGCTCTATCTGTAAATTATAGAGTGGTCTAGACCTGCTCTATCTGTAAATTATAGAGCGGTCTAGACCTGCTCTATCTGTAGATTATAGAGCGGTCTAGACCTGCTCTATCTGTAAATTATAGAGCGGTCTAGACCTGCTCTACCTGTAAATTATAGAGCGGTCTAGACCTGCTCTATCTGTAAATTATAGAGTGGTCTAGACCTGCTCTATCTGTAAATTATAGCGCGGTCTAGACCTGCTCTATCTGTAAATTATAGAGCGGTCTAGACCTGCTCTATCTGTAGATTATAGAGCGGTCTAGACCTGCTCTATCTGTAGATTATAGAGCGGTCTAGACCTGCTCTATCTGTAAATTATAGAGCGGTCTAGACCTGCTCTATCTGTAAATTATAGAGCGGTCTAGACCTGCTCTATCTGTAAATTATAGAGCGGTCTAGACCTGCTCTATCTGTAAATTATAGAGCGGTCTAGACCTGCTCTATCTGTAAATTATAGAGCGGTCTAGACCTGCTCTATCTGTAAATTATAGAGCGGTCTAGACCTGCTCTATCTGTAAATTATAGAGCGGTCTAGACCTGCTCTACCTGTAAATTATAGAGCGGTCTAGACCTGCTCTATCTGTAGATTATAGAGCGGTCTAGACCTGCTCTATCTGTAAATTATAGAGCGGTCTAGAAGTTTCAACATCACACACTCGATTTCCTTCACTCTAAGAAATAAACCCGTAAAACAACACCCGGACTTTGTCCCGTAATTAAAAAATGGACAGTATGTGTGTAGGTACATAATCAATAATAATAAATCTACATAATAAATACATAATCTTAAAAATATAAACTTTCTGTTAGGCCTATTGTATAAAGGTCTCTCATATAAAGCTGCTCAGTTGGTGAAAAAGTTAAAAATGTTGAAAAAAGCGACAAAAACATTGGAAAAGGGACACAAAATAATACTTTATTCTACTTTATTAAGACTGAGTTTGTCTGGAATGACTGTTGTGTCATTCCTGTGACATCACTCTGACATCACCGTGATCCCCAGCTCCTGCAGCCAATCGTACGGAGGGGCTTCCCCCCCTTCCCCTGTGATGTAATAAAACCCTGACAGGATGGATCAGTGGTTACCGCTCTGGTTATGAGTCAAACCCCCTACTCCCACTCCACCCCCTCCCTCCCATCTCATCCACACTGACACCAACTCATTAATTCATGAATTCACTTCAGATTAATCAGCCATTAGATCCTTATAATGACCTCATTGGGACTGCATGTGATTTGTCTCTTTAATCAAAACCTTTAATTAATCAATTAAAGGTTTTGATTAATCAATTAAAGGTTTGGATTAATCAAAACACGGATGGATTATCTCGGCAACGGAGAAGTGCTCACTAACAGATTTAAACAGATTGGTGAACAATATTTGAGAGAAATAAGTCTTTTAGGTACGTAGAAAAAGATCTTTAAGTTTTTTTCAACATTTTTGTCACTTTTTCAATGTTGTGGGGCCTTTTTTGATGTTTTTTCCAAAGTTATTTCATATTTCTAATGTTGACATTTTCAGCTCTTATTTTGAAGGCCCATTTCTTGTGATAAAAACAACTGAAAACGGGTCAAACATGAGGGTTAAAATAATGGTGCTTTTAGTTTCTTTACCTGAACTGGATGGTTTTGTGTGGGGGGCAGAGGGAGGGGGTTCCTCAAACCAAAACCAGCGGACGGGTCTTTTTCTCCCAACAGCTGAAGCAAAAAGCACTTAGAAAAACTGAATCATCAGTGTGAAAGATGCACGTATTCTCCCTTTTTAGTGAAGTTAAAACCAAAAGTAAGATGTTTGATCCGTTTTGTTGGCACGGCAACAAGCTGGAAATATACACCGAACAACATTATAAATGCAACACTTTTTATTTTTCATGACCTGGACTCTCTCTCTCTCTCTCTCTCTCTCTCTCTGTCTCTCTCTCTGTCTCTCTCTCTCTCTCTCTCTCTCTCTCTCTCTCTCTCTCTCTCTCTCTCTCTCTCTCTCTCTCTCTCTCTCTCTCTCTCTCTCTCTCTCTCTCTCTCTCTCTCTCTCTCTCTCTCTCTCTGCTCTCTCTCTCTCTCTCTCTCTCTCTCTCTCTCTCTCTCTCTCTCTCTCTCTCTCTCTCTCTCTCTCTCTCTCTCTCTCTCTCTCTCTCTCTCTCTCTCTCTCTCTGTCTCTCTCTGTCTCTCTCTCTCTCTCTGTCTCTCTCTCTCTCTCTCTCTCTCTCTCTCTCTCTCTCTCTCTCTCTCTCTCTCTCTCTCTCTCTCTCTCTCTCTCTCTCTCTCTCTCTCTCTCTCTCTGTCTCTCTCTCTTGCTCTCTCTCTCTCTCTGTCTCTCTCTCTCTCTCTCTCGCTCTCTCTCTCTCTCTCTCTCTCTGTCTCTCTCTCTTGCTATCTCTCTCTCTCTCTCTCTCTCTCTCTCTCTCTCTCTCTCTCTCTCTCTCTCTCTCTCTCTCTCTCTCTCTCTCTCTCTCTCTCTCTCTCTCTCTCTCTCTCTCTCTCTCTCTCTCTCTCTCTCTCTCTCTCTCTCTCTCTCTCTCTCTCTCTCTCTCTCTCTCTCTCTCTCTCTCTCTAATTCAATTAAATTCAATTAGCTCGACTTATCCCTGCGGGGATCATCATCATAATGAATAATGATAAAAGTGAAATAAGAGAAGAGCAACAACACATGTTCAGTTTTATAATAGAAGGATTGACACACAACAGTGTGTGTTAAGAAAAGAAGAAGAAATGAAGAGAAAGTAAGGGGGGGGGAAGGAGGGCAGTAGTGTGTTAGAGCGGATTCCTCCATCTGGTACTCTACTGAGTATTTTTGGTAGTATTTAACCAAAAAAAAACACCAAATATGGAATCACAAACTATTTTATTTAACAAAGAGACAAATTAGATGAAATAAAATGACAAAACATAAAAGACATATTGTGTTTGTTGCCGTGGTTACAGAGCAACATGAAAAGGTTTCTACTTGCATTAGTTAATCACTGATTGCAAGCTCCACCCGGCCGGCACGCTTAGTGACACCAATCAAACACACCTCACCAATCAAACACACCTCAGCAATCAAACACACCTCACCAATCAAACACACCTACGGCGATGCATCAGCAACAGGTGTGTTGCATGCTGCTAATGGATCTGGATCCTGTCCCTTCAGAGAGCAATAATCCTGGGACAAGTGGACTGGTTTAACTGGGACCAGAGAGGCCGAGAGGACTGGTTTTACTGGGACCACGGAGGCCGAGAGGACTGGTTTTACTGGGACCAGAGTAGCCGAGAGGACTGGTTTTACTGGGACCACGGAGGCAGAGAGGACTGGTTTTACTGGGACCAGAGAGGACTGGTTTTACTGGGACCAGATTGTGGAGAACTTTGAGGCACACAAGACTCACAGGATGTTCAGACAGGTGAGTGCAGCAAAAGTGTGTGTGTGTGTGTGTGTGTGTGTGTGTGTGTGTGTGTGTGTGTGTGTGTGTGTGTGTGTGTGTGTGTGTGTGTGTGTGTGTGTGTGTGTGTGTGTGTGTGTGTGTGTGTGTGTGTGTGTGTGTGTGTGTGTGTGTGTGTGTGTGTGTGTGTGTGTGTGTGTGTGTGTGTGTCACACACCTTTATCAAATAGTCAAAGTTGGGTTTTAAGAACCGTGGAAGTGTCTTCCATGTTAAGGTGTTCGTACTCTGCATACGTGTGCATCTCTTATTATGCTCCATAGTTTCTGAGACGGACACTTTTCTTATCATATCACATTTAGCCTTTAACTCACTGGACCAACCGTTTATTCCTAAAATATAATGAAATGTAGTGAAAGCAAATAGCCCCATGTGCTCAAAGGGATATGTGCAGTTTAGTGTAACTTCCCCGTCGTACTGGTCCTGTCCCCGACCAGTGGCTGTCTGACCTTAACCACTGGAGGTCAAATGCCGAACCCCAACCAATGGGTGGGGTCTTGGCCTGGCCGTAGTGGAATTTGGGGCACTAAACTGCCCTAAACTGCACTAAACTGCACTAAACTGCACTAAACTGCCCAAAACTGCACTAAACTACACGCAAACCTGAGCTCAAAGACTTAAAGTACGAAAAAAACTCCCTTTTCATTATTGGTGATGTTGTATTGCTGTTTGAAGTGTCAGGTTATTTAATTAATGTAGTTGAATAACGCTTGTTGCACCCGCCGCGGTGTCTGTCAGTCTTATTATTTTTGAGGGGGGGGGGCGAGGTGGATGCTGGGGGGTGTGGCCTTCACCAGCGGCCACTTTGCTGGTGAATACTGAAGATGCCATGTGTGAATATTATTGGAATAATCTGGTAGAGATGGTTAACTCATGGAGTTTTAGACTTTAACTGGTCTGATGGTTGAATGAGGTGTTCATTTCATCAAAAAGGTAATATTTTGATTTAAAATAGTTATTTCGGGAAGTCCCACAGAATTCAGCAGAAATTCAGTGAAAGCTCATTAAAGTTCAAGCTTTGTTTGAAATGAGACGGCTGTGAATTCCTCAAATCGGAGTCAAGCCCATGCCACCTCTTCCTGTGTGTGTGTGTGTGTGTGTGTGTGTGTGTGTGTGTGTGTGGGTACAGGGGATACCCGTGCACTGTACGTGTGTGTCACTTCACACCTGAGTCTGCTTCCTGCTTCCTGTCTTCTTCCTGCCGAGCTCGACACAAAATTCAGGTGTTCCAGAGTTTCATTTTTACTTATGTAAGATAATTTAATTCACATATTTGAGTGAAAATATATTTACAATGTTTTATTACCATATTGGGCCCTGTTTAACAGGGGCGTTCAGGGCCTGTCCAAATCCACTTTTGCTATTTTGATGATGGAGGGTCTGTGTGCTGGGCGCATGGTCCTAAAGGGCTGGACGTAGTGTCTTCATTTATCAGAGGTGTGTTCTGGGTAACATGCAATCAACCAATCAGAGGTCCTCTCCCATTCCCTTTAACAGCCAGGTGTGTTTGTACCTTGGAGCATTGCTGTTTTGATGGAGGAATTGCACTCATATTTTTATTTGTAATATTTTGTGTGTGTCTGTCGTCTGTGTGTGTCGTCTGTGTGTGTCGTCTGTGTGTGTGTGTGTGTAACAAGTATAGTGTGCACACGCTGTGCACGAGCCTATAGGAGCATTTTACTAATTTGCTGTTAAAATAACAAAGAAATGCTGCGTTATTGACTTTAGAGGTTTTTGTTGGTCAACGGCGCGATCACTTCTCACTCCCTCAAGATAGCAATATGCCCAGAATGCACCTGAACACACCTCCCTGTAACACCAGCACGCCCAGAATGCACCTGAACACACCTCCCTGTAACACCAGCACGCCCAGAATGCACCTGAACACACCTCCCTGTAAGACCAGCACGCCCAGAATGCACCTGAACACACCTCCATGTAAGACCAGCACGCCCAGAATGCACCTGGACACACCTCCCTGTAAGACCAGCACGCCCAGAATGCACCTGAACACACCTCCATGTAAGACCAGCACGCCCAGAATGCACCTGAACACACCTCCCTGTAACACCAGCACGCCCAGAATGCACCTGAACACACCTCCATGTAAGACCAGCACGCCCATGGGCGCAGTTGCATTTGCTATTTACACAACATGGGCGCTGGACAGGAAATTGCCAACTAACAAAGACACTTGCAAATACTACATCTGATATGTATAATACATATATCCAGTTATGTTAATCTCCAGAATATCTACCTCTGTGTTCTCCTCCCATTCACCTCAATCTAAGTTCTGCAGGGCGTGTTGTTGTGGAGCTGCTGAAGGTTACGTCTCTCAGGTTATTAAATTGCATCCAGCGCTGCATCTCATGTCGCTTAAATTACCTCCTTGACTCCTCCACTTGCCTCCCTTCCTCTTCCTCTCCTTGGAGGAGAGAGGAAAAGAGCCATTGTGTTTTTGTTTTTTAGAGGGATGAAGCGTCACGTGAATAAGTCAGCTGTTGGATGGCTGCTGTCGTGTATCCTCGGCTTCTCGTTGATCCCTCCTCGTTGATCCCTCCTCGTTGATCCCTCCTCGTTGCTCCCTCCTCGGGGCTGAAATAATTCACTTTCAGGCGGCCTTCGCTGACGAGGGACACATCAACTTCTGGTTCAGCTGGAGACAGAGGTGATGGGTGATGAGATTCAGCCCAGGTTCCCTTCACTTGCTTCCCCGTCCTCCATTCTTCTCAACATTGCCCCTTGACCCTCTTGCTCATATATGCTGCTCAAAGGAGTCTGGGTCAGAATAGTCAGAAAAGCGTGCTGGCTTGCATACGACAAAATATGACGATGGATGGATGGATGGATGGATGGATGGATGGATGGATGGATAGATAGCTATTTAATGATCCCAATAAAATGGGGAAAATTGTGTTATAGCAGCAAAATATCAGTCGCACAGAATGAATATACCAGGAAATACAATAGACACACATACAATATACATTAAAATAATAGAATAAAATACAAGAACAAATATTTGAACATTTACAAGTTGGGAATGCAAAAATGTGAAACTGCTTAACTAGCAATAATAAAAACTGAGTGTAGATAAAGCTATTGTGCATGTTGCACTAAGTGCAGTATTGTGATGTCTCAGAGTCTTAATAATGGTAATTTTGAACACTGCATTCCACATACTTTTTATTGGGACATTTTAAATCCTTTTCTGGCCCCTACATAGAGAGTATGGGGGTATAGGTGTTGGATCGCAGGGTTGGTTTTCCATTGCTGAAGCAAATAGAGCAGCAAAGTCCCTCCCCGTCACCTAATGGGACATTTATTGCAGGGGGACAAATGTCTAAAATGTCTGTTAGTGAACAGGGAGAGTCTAACAATTACTTGATGCTAATTGAATTGAGCCCTGATTGATGAATTGTAAAGAAAAGTTTGGAAGTGACTTAAAGTGGTCAGATAGGTGAATGAGACTTGTCCCATTTACAATAAAACACTTTCCCTGAAACACTGTGTGTGTGTGTGTGTGTGTGTGTGTGTGTGTGTGTGTGTGTGTGTGTGTGTGTGTGTGTGTGTGTGTGTGTGTGTGTGTGTGTGTGTGTGTGTGTGTGTGTGTGTGTGTGTGTGTGTGTGTGTGTGTGTGTGTGTGTGTGTGTGTGTGTGTGTGTGTGTGTGTGTGTGTGTGTGTGTGTGTGTGTGTGTGTGTGTGTGTGTGTGTGTGTGTGTGTGTGTGTGTGTGTGTGTGTGTGTGTGTGTGTGTGTGTGTGTGTGTGTGTGTGTGTGTGTGTGTGTGTGTGTGTGTGTGTGTGTGTGTGTGTGTGTGCGCATTCTGCGTCTTGTTTCACACCTTGTGTGTGTGACACAATAGATGTGTCTAGCTGACAAGAAGAGCTTCATATTTGGTGTTTCCTATAAACTACATAGAAGAGGGACTTCTGTGCGTTACTCAGTAGAAACACCTCACACCCAGCCGGGGGGGCATTACTTAATGACATCATTTGCTGTCCCTATTCGACCTTTCAGGCTTTTATTCATTACATCATTTACCAGGGCTGCTCGATTATGCAAAAAAAATCATGATTTATTGAACTTAAACAGTTGAAACACCTTGAACTGTGAATTTTCCCTTTTTATACTTCTACTGATCTTTTAATTAAGAACACAAGACGATAAGAGTTAATTAAAGGTTAATGTGCAAAATGTTTTTTGTTGCAATTACATTTTTGTTAGGAGCGGTAATTGTAATTAATTGCACAGCCCTAACATATAAAATGATATCTTAAGTGCTACAGTAAGTAACGTTAGGTTAGGTATGCCATATGCAGCCATATGCAGATGAGCTCGTTCTGCTGGGCTGAGCGATGCGTAGTTACGTTTTTTGAGCGGTGCACGTCGGGCTGCAGTGTAGGATCCGGATCTCCAGGTACCCACGTACCTACGTTGGTGATTGAACGCAGAAGCATGACTCAGCCTTTAGTCCGTCCCACCGAGGAAGCACGGAAGAGATGCAAAGAAACCATGCGAGGAGAGAGAGGACATGTTCTTAGAGGGATAAGACGTCCTTTCCTCTGAAGCGTCACGTGAATTTGTCAGCTGTGTGGGCGGAGTTAGCAACGGCTTTCAGCTGGCTGCGCTCTGTATCCTCGCTCCATAGGTCCTCGGAGATCCGTCCTCTTGTCCTCTTGTCCTCGCTCCATAGGTCCTCGGAGATCTGTCCTCTTGTCCTCGCTCCATAGGTCCTCGGAGATCCCTCCTCCGTCCTCTTATCCTCGCTCCGTAGGTCCTCGGAGATCCGTCCTCTTGTCCTCGCTCCATAGGTCCTCGGAGATCCGTCCTCTTATCCTCGCTCCATAGGTCCTCGGAGATCCCTCCTCCGTCCTCTTGTCCTCGCTCCATAGGTCCTCGGAGATCCCTCCTCTTATCCTCGCTCCATAGGTCCTCGGAGATCCCTCCTCCGTCCTCTTGTCCTCGCTCCATAGGTCCTCGGAGATCCCTCCTCTTATCCTCGCTCCGTAGGTCCTCGGAGATCCCTCCTCTTATCCTCGCTCCATAGGTCCTCGGAGATCCCTCCTCCGTCCTCTTATCCTCGCTCCATAGGTCCTCGGAGATCCCTCCTCCGTCCTCTTGTCCTCGCTCCATAGGTCCTCGGAGATCCGTCCTCCGTCCTCTTATCCTCGAGGCAGCAATAAGAGCTTCGAGGCGGCCTACATGAAGGAGGGCCAGAACGACTTCCGGTTCCGAGATATCAAATAGAGATTTGGGGTCCATCCATAATCTCTCCACCTAGTCCTGGGTCTTCCGTCGAGGCCTCCTCCCAGCTGGATGTCCCCCACCACCTAGTTAGTGTTACGTAATGTTGAAAACGAGAAACATTGAAAAAAGCGTGAAAAGTGTTGAAAAAAGGGCCAAAAACGTAAGAAAAAGTTAAAAACATCGATAAAAAGCGTCAACAAAAGTGTTGATTTTTGACAGGTAGACAATACAAAGGTTAAAGAAATGCAAACAACTCAGCGTTTCCCCCTTTCCCAGAATCCATCTGTGGTGTAGCCAGACCTTACTCCACAGTGCTAGCCATGTGAGACTACTACGAGTGTGACAATGCTGAGAAATTACAGAGGGTGTCGGATTAATCTGATCTCCGTCTCATGGCAGCACGTTATGTAATCTATTGATTTGTGTACAGGTCACGTTAATGTCGTTTTTTTTGTGTGTTTATTACGAATTTTAACCCTTTTAACACTTTTATTGTTTGTTTTTTAACTTTTTCTTACGTTTTTGTCCCCTTTTCCACACTTTTTTAATGTTCTTCACTATGTTACGCTAACTTAACTTTAGTTTTACAGTTATTTTTGGAATTTATGGTCAATAAATCTCATTTATAGGAAATTATACCTAATGTTTGAGTTAGAAAAGCAGAAATTAGGAATTATTGAGACTAAAATTAAAGGAATGGATGTTGATGATAATCACAGACTGGAATATGTCAACTTTTACTCTCAATACTATTTCAAAAACACTTCAATTTGGTTTCAAATGCTATAAAATTGAATAAGACGCCCCAAAATTAATGAAAGTAGAGATTTGTACTTGTTCATGTTATTTTGGGGAATAAAAAGAACATTGATATAGGAAAACGGGTCAATTTGACCCAAAGACAACAAGGACAACATGAGGATTAAAGATAATGTATTTCAATGGGAAGCCTATTTCGTGATCACAGAACGACTACGACCTATGACGTACTATGATAGCGAGTAGTATTTAAAAGCCGAAAATCCGCGTAGGGAGGGTGGTCGGGGGGGTGGATGGGTCACACAACACAGGACTTTCACCCCGGAGACCGGGTATCGTGTCCCGCCTGTTGCAGTTCCTTTCCCCGTCCCGTTGTTGCAAAACTCCCTCATGTAAAATCAACTTCTACTTAGACTGGCTTTGATATTACGGACTTAAATGATCTGAGGAGGGTTATCTGAGCTGAACTGACCCCCGATCAGTTCAGTCCACATCGGATCTGATACTTAGGATCGAGATCGGGACGTCCCTGGATGAAACTTTAAGGTTTCCTTCTTCAGTAGGAACCAATGGGCTGATAGTTAGGCGGTCTCTACTGGTTTTATATTCGATTTGTCATGGTTCCCAATAAAACCACTGGTGCAATGACTTGCTCGGGGTTTGTAATTGTTTCCACTGCGTTTTTCTACTGGATTGAATGATTTCTGACGCATGCTGCCACCTCACAGCGTGCGCACGCTTTCCAGTCGCTTCAAATCTGAAAACTCAAACTCCATTTTGTTGCATGGGAATACAGGCCTCTAGCAGAGCATGCTAGTTCCCCGTGTGCAGGGAACGCATTACCTGCATAAAAATCACCAAGGGGATGTGAATGTCAAGCAATGAGCGGATGATTAGTGTTTGACATGCATGTCAGTGAGTGAGTGAGTGGGAGACCCCTCACCCACTTCTATGAAGTTTGGTGATTTAAAGGAAACTGCACAACCACAGTTTTCACACCTAGATCATCGCTGCAACGCTCTCTCTCTCTATCTCTCTCTCTCTCCCTCGAGTTATAAATAAAAGCTTTCATGACAAGTCAAACAGTTTGAGAGAACTTCAGGGCAAGACGCACACGACAGTCAGACAGGTCTTAATCCGGCCTGTATCCGTCCTCGGCATCGCTCCATCAGGGATTGAAACCGCCAGTTTTGCACACACAGGGCCTCGACGGGTTTAGGATTCGAACCAGCGGCTATAGCAAGCAGGGCTACGATGGTTGCCACAGCGAGGGCAGTGGTCTGCCTGTCTCTCTGGTTGTCGGTGTGTCAGGTCCGGGGCTCCTACATCCCTCCAATGATGAACAAAACCATCCAGGACCTCCTGCGGCACTATGTGAGTATAAAGTACTACGAGTGTACTTATGACTGTTGTCACCTGTACTTATGACAACTGACCAAGTATCTGCTGCTTTCACACTCACCACACACACACACACACACACACACACACACACACACACACACACACACACACACACACACATACGTATGTACACACACACACAAGCACTTTTTTCCATTCATTTCATGCATGTTTAAAGTACTACTTTGTATTTTTTTCATGTTTTAGTCCATTTGCTGCAAACATTGTTTATCACAATCATTCATGCTATTTATTATTAGAAAAGTTTTTCTAAGTTGGCAATTTATGACTATCACAGTCATGTGTAGGCGATTGCAGGGCTATGCTATTCCTTGATGGTGCATTCAAGGACACTCCCAACTTCTAAGTTTCAAGAGACGGAAAGAAACGCTTCACATTTCATTTTAGGGTTGATGTTTTTTTTTTTCTTTGTTTTACAAGCGAGCATTTCAATGAAATGCTTTGCAGCAGTTGAGACACAAAGCTTAGATTTCAGAATGTCCTTGAACGCACCATTGAGACAGTTTTTGTGCAAAAGTCTCAACTACATTTACATAATTTTATTCACAACTTGTGTAATCATCTGATATTGGAGCTTGTCAACAGCACGTCTCTGAAATCTCAGATGTCAGATTGTCCTTGAATGCACCAATAAACACTTTTCAAGAGTCGCTAAAAGTCCAAATGCGAGTAATTACCAAATTCATATTATCTTTATCACAATGTTTTTGATTATTACAAGTCTTTAGTTTGATTATCTGAGTTTGTCAGCAGTGTCTCTAATAGTCAGACTGTCCTTAAACGCATCAGCAGGGCCAGTTCATTATTATAAAAACCAAACTGGTTAACAACATTCACCAATAGTTTGTATTTATTTGGCTAACATGTGAAAAAACACTGACCTGAAGTTTCTTTTTGTCATTTTTGCAGAGTATCTCACCTAAAGAGAGATTTAACGGGAAGCCGGTCTTCTCTAAAGAACCGCTGACTGGAAAAATGGAGGTAAATAAGTCAAGTTGCTTCTATACATCTACAAATAGAACAATAAAGTTGGGTTTATATATATATCCTCTGCCTTTTATCTCACACTCTCCTCTCTTTAAACCTAAAAGGAAATGTCTTGTCTCCAGCACAAATGCAGACATTGTCTCAACCATAACATAAATGAAACCATTCTGTCATACATACAAGCTGGGGGTTGGTTAGCCTAGCTTAGCTTAGCACAAAGACTGGATGGAGATGGAAACCGCTAGCCTGGCTCATTCCAAAATGGGAAAAATGCATCTATAGCTGACTAATTAACAGATAATTAGACATCCAGCTGTTTCCCCAGTGTTCTTCCAGTCTTTATGCACAGGGGTGCCAATTCTGGCCATCTTTTTAGGCCCTCCTCACATGAGGACCCTGGGTACTCAATCCCCTTTCCACCCTCAGTCCGACACCCCTGTTTATGCTAAGCTAGGCTAATTGCCTCTTGATGACATTGGTGTTAATCTTCTCATCTAAATCTCAAAAAGAAAGCAAATAAGCTCCCATCCCAACATCATTCATTTATGATCAGGTGGCACACTGGCACATTTAGGGAGTGGTCCTAACTGTCATGGCGTACGTCTACGTGCACTAGAAAGTATCTGAGCTGCTTTCCATGTTCTCCTGTTGAGCTCCGCCATCTCTACCTTTTCCCCACTGAGTCAGCAGCCGGCCGGTGTTTTCCTCGGGTCGCAGTCTGACACTGTGAGCAGAGTTAGCGTTGCGGTTCCTGTGGTTTTTAATTTTCCTGCTGGCTTTGCATTGTGCAACCTTTGTTAGTGCAACTATTCTCAGGCTCCGAATTCAGCTTTCACTCTTCACCAACAATGATGAAAAAGACACTTTGAGTTTCGAGTACCGAGCGAGTTGAACCACTAAACACCAGCCCAGGAGTCTGTACACGGTACAGTCTGCAGAGCTTCAGCTGGCTGTTTGCAGCTTGTTGAGCATTTGTCTTGTGTGGTTAACAAGATGCTATCTGTACATATAATTAAGATCTATATCTATCTATAAATAAGAGAAAGCCTCTTTTAGATCTGAAAGTTTCCTCCTCAGCCAAACAAATTATTGGATAAGAATTTAAAACTAATCAATTGACTCAGTGTGTGTGGATTTTTTGGCGTGGAAATAAAACCTTTTTATAGTAATAGTTTGAGATAACGTCATTCGTAGTCGAAGAGTCTCTTTTAAGCTCTTAAAAGAGGCGGCTGTGGGAGAGCGGTTGCCTGCCAATCAGAAGGTAGTAAGTTCGATCCCTGTCCCTGCAGTCCCATGTCAAAGTCACTGAACTTCGTGTGTGTGTGTGTGTGTGTGTGTGCGTGCGTGCTGTATTTATAAAGCGCTTTTCTAGTCTTAACAACTACTCAAAGCGCTTTTACATCACACAGGAACCATTCACCATCACACACTGTGGCCGAGGTGCCACCTGCTCATCAGATACACATTCACACACATTCACACTCCAATGGTGCAGCATCGGGGGCAACTCGGGGTTCAGTGTCTTGCCCAAGGACACTTCGACATGGGACTGCAGAGCCAGGGATTGAACCACCAACCAAATTGCTGTACCACTGAGCCACAGCCGCCCCTGTATGTGTGCATCTGCTGAGCAGGTAGCACCTTGTACGGCAGCCTCTGGGTATGAATGTGTGTGAATGTATCCTGTACTATGTAAAAGCCCTTTGAGTAGTCGCTAAGACTAGAAAAGCGCTTTATAAAAACAGCCCATTTACATTTAAAAAGTGTCCGCTGTCCTGTTGAGCTGTCCTGGCGGCGGGAGTCTCGGCACGGTCGGATCTGTTCTGGCATCAGAGAACCGACCGCTAGCCGGCTCTGGCCCAACGCCAATTGGACGTAATTGTTAGCAGCACTTGGATCAGCTCTGTTGGGTCCTGAATGAACAACGTGACGTTGCCTTGGCCCAACTGGTTGTAGGAAAAGACGATGACTGGTGCATATTCTTTGTTTCTTTTGTTATGAAACAATCTGATCGTGATTGTTTTTGTGGTTCGTGTCCTGTCGTCTACTGGCTCGGCCCTCTGGGAGTGGATTCTGAAAGCAGTTATGTTTGGGACACACGAATAATATACATGCTTACGCCATTCACTTAAATTATGTGAGTAGAAAGATAAGAGAGGCTCCAGAGGAAAGGATTGGATAGGATTTATGACCCCATTTAAAACCAAAAAGGAGGCTTTGCTTGTGTTTTTAATGGAAGGTATTGAGGAACATTTTGATATTAAGTTGTCAGACATGTTAATGTCAGGATGATTGGGAAAAATATCCTATTCAGGTATTCATGGTGGGACACAGTGGTATTTAAAAGCCATGCACCCCACACACACCACTTTGGGTTTTCCCATTTAGTTTCTCCCTCACCACAACAACATAGGTGTTACATGTCATCCCCTAAACTTGTACCAGCAACTCATGCGTTTCAAACCTGTTAATGTTGGAGTGTGATATTCATGTTTCACAGTCAATGAGCGGCATTTCCCTTTAAAGGCCTACTCTGTGCTTAATGTAACTCCTGTGTGGGGGGTGGAAACCACTGTTTTTTTCCATTGTGTAAAAACATGTCAGCCCCCTGAGTGGTGGAAGATCAGACCTTTTTTATTGAAAGGACTTCCTTATATGGTTTAGGAAAATATTAATATAATATACATTTTACACACCATCAGTTTTGAGTTCCTACTTTATGCATTTCCAACATGCCTAAATCATTGGTATTCTTTAACCCTTGTGTTGTCTTCCAACCAACCATGAAGAAAAGTCAGTGCTTCTTCTGACATTTTTGTCACTTTTTCAATGTTGTGGGTGCTTTTTTTTGATTTTTCCAAAGTTATTTGATATTTCTAATGTTGACATTTTCAGCTTATTTCGAAGGCTCATTTTTTGTGATGAAAAAAACAGAAAATGGGTCAAATTTGACCCGAGGATAACATGAGGGTTAATTGAAAGCGGTTGAAATTTAAATATCAAGCACCAGAAACTAAATATCATATTTGCTTCTCTCTCAGGGAAAGCGGGTGTTCATGGGAGGCATTCTGGAGACATACGAGAAGCTGATTGGCCACATGTTGAAGCAGCAGCCCACCCCGACTCCCCAGACCGCCGGGAGCAACAAGCGTCTCCCTTCTGCCGCCGCCGGCACTGCCAATGATGGCAGCGTCAGATGGGGGTTGAACTTCATCCTGAATAGGGTCCAAGAGCTGAGGAAAAACTACTACCAGGAGCAAAAGACGCTTCTGCAGAAGCTCAAGGCTCTTGACGAAATCCAGGTAGAGAAACATGGACTCACACTGAGAGTAGGGTTTATGAAGGGTAAGGTAGGGGTCTTGAGTAGGGGCCACTGTTGAGGCTTACGTAAAGGTTGTGAAGGGCTCGTTGCTGCCTGATTCAGACCGGAAACCTGATTTGTTTTGTGTGCAGAGATGGTTGAGTCAAGGCATTGATCTCGAATGGTTAGGGTCAGGAAAGCCCAATGGTCAGGGGTGGATAGGACCTGAACAAATGGGGTTTCTGGTACAAATTGGGTAGTGACGGGTTAGGTTTATGGTTAAAACCCAGCACCCACGGGCACGGGCACAAGGGGACCACAGATGTGGAAGCAGACTTCAAAAACTCTCTAAAAACCAGGTTTGGATAGCTAAAAAGCCATAGAAACAGATATTAAAATAGAACAGAAAGCCTTTAATGTCATTATACACAAGTGCAGTAGCTATGCAACGAGATTGACGCAACACCTTTTACAGTGTCAACACGAAATGTGATATAAAATATGAAAATGAATAAAATGTAAGTAGTGCAGGAAAAAAGAGGGGGGGGGAAATGTGGTGCACAGTCCTGAGAGCAACTATATACACTTAAAATAGTAAAAATATAAGGGTTTGTATACTCATTATGCAAAAATATAGATTGGTGTATCAAAATTCCTGAGTGTTAAATATTGCACAGTAATGAGATTAAGTGATTATTACATATTGCACGGTAATGAGATTAAGTGGTTATTACATATTGCACGGTAATGAGATTAAGTGGTTATTACATATTGCACGGTAATGAGATTAAGTGGTTATTACATATTGCACGGTAATGAGATTAAGTGGTTATTACATATTGCACAGTAATGAGATTAAGTGATTATTACATATTGCACAGTAATGAGATTAAGTGGTTATTACATATTGCACGGTAATGAGATTAAGTGGTTATTACATATTGCACGGTAATGAGGGTTAGCTTAGCGTAGGCTTACTGATCTCTGGGCTTTAAAGCGTTGTTTCGGGGACGTTGATGTAGGCTTCTGGAGGGTTATGGATGGGCTTTTGGGGTCCTATGTAGAGCTTATACCACGACATATCAAAGGTTTATTGGGCCTATAGGCAGCGGATGTACGGGGCCTAAAATAAGGCTCCAGGAAGGATTGTGTGAGACATGAAGTGCAGTTTCTAGAAGGTTTATGTAGAGGTCTATGAAGGTCTTAAAGTAAGACTTAACCCTTGTTGTCTTCCCGTCAACCAAGAAAAGTTTTTTTCAACATTATCGCTTTTTCCCACATTTTTGTCACTTTTTCAATGTTGTGGGTGCTTTTTTTTAAATGTTTTTAGTATTTTTTTCCCAAAGTTTTTTTGATATTTTTAATGTTGACATTTTCAGCGCTTATTACCACGGCCCCAAAAAGAACAAATGACCTGAAAACGGGTCAACATGAGGGTAAATGGAAAGTGTATTTAGGTTTACAGAGGGCTTACGTAGGGTTTGACATGTATTACTAATGTAGGGCTATTCCACCATAATACGGTGCTTTTAGGAATTTTTGTAAAATGTGTCTTCCTCTCTCTTTCGCTCCTAGCTGGATAACCGTGTGGTCCAGAGCAAAGCATTGTGGGAGCTGCCGTGGCTGTACGAGGAGGCGAGCTCATTGAACGACACCATCAAGCTGGAGCGGATGAGGCGCCGCCGCCGCCGCCGCCGCCAAGCCCGGAAGGTCAAGACTCGACCAAGCGCCTGAAACACCAACAAGCCACCAATATGTCAACGATCACAGCAACAGGGATGATTTAACAATAAAAATGAAAGTTAATTAAGAATATATTATAATGCCAAAGAATATCCAAATTTAAACCAGCGTGCCAACTTCTTATTTAATTTTCTAAGAGGTTATTTATGAATAAATGTATATTTATTACACCAGCAGCCTAAGCATAGAAGATATTGTACATTTTTAAAATTCATATTTCTTTTTAAAGGATGTTTGGAGCTCGATACTTGAAAGAAGCGTGGCGGTTTGATCCTGTGAAATATTTATGATAACTAAAAGTCAATCAACTCACTTTATCAAACATGATATCCATCAGTTTCCACCTGGAAATACTTGATTTCTACTTATTTAAAAATGTTCATTTAATGCTCAGAAAATCAGCCGATTAGAATTATAATTAACTGTCAGCGGCTCATGTAGTACAAAGTACACAAGTTGAATACTGATGTTAACTTAAATGCACTCTGAACATTTGGGTCCAGCACTGAAGTAGAAGTACTATACTCTTTTAGGGATTTTTGTATCTTACTGACATGTGATATTGTATTTATGTTTGTATTTAAAGCGTATTTAAGAAGCGTAATGCTATGACTGATGCTAATTTATTGTATTTATTGATTGGTACATGCAGAGAAATGCAACTGAATAAAGCACAACGAACTTCATTTTCTTCTTCTTCTTGTGATGTTTTTTTGCAGATGTTAAGATGCACGTCGTTACTGATGTGCTGTTACCGTTAACGGGAGATTTGGGTGTTCTGAGGCGGAGAATGGAGATTAGTTGACTCTTTAGCCATCTCTCCTGCAGCCAAGACCAGTTTTCAGTTTTGTTTGTGTTTAGCTGAAGAAGATTCAGACACAGCCAATCACAGAGTGTGTTAACATGCACAACAATATTCCACTATTATTCCAAATCTTGCTAATTTCTGAATGAGGCCTTTTTCCCAATTTAGCATTTTCCAATTAAGACGTGTGGGATATTCTGGTATTATTCAGGTTTTAGAAGCACTCTTTGGACATATACAGTGTGTGTGTATGGTATGTATGTGTGTATATGTATGTGTGTATATATATATATATATATATATATATATATATATATATATATATATACATACATATAATACACACACAGCATTCAGAATATGCGTCTCAATCTGAGGTTTTACTGCAGTTCGTGACAGTTTACGGCCTCTTTCCTGTTTACGGCTTATGCACTGACTTTGCATAAAGTGTGTTTGACGTCTAATCCAAATGATTTGGACATTTGCGTTTCCACGTTTAGCTCCTCTTGGTAATGTCTACATTAGTTGGGGGGGCCGTAGCTCAGTCCGTAGGGAGTTGGGTTGGGAACCCAGGGTTGCTGGTTCAGCACTGGCAGCCCACTCACTATATATATATATATATATATATATATATATATATATATATATATATATCTCACTCAACTCAATGAACCCTATGAAGCAGACGCAGTAGTCTCTGCGTGGGGCCTACGGCGTTGAACTTATACTCGCTTGCTGGTGTGTCTGCGTCGTTCTAGCTTATCTGTTAACCCTCGTGTTGTCCTCCCGGGTCAAAATCTGACAGAAATCTGACATTTTTGTCACTTTTTCAGACTTTTTTTTTAGTTTTCACTAACCACCACCTTACTAGTTTTACTACTTTTTGGAATTCATGGTCAATAACCCTCATTTATGTAGAATTAAACCTAATATTTGAGTTAAAAAAGCAGAAATTCTGAGTTATTTTGACTAATAGTTGAGATCAGAGGAATGAAAGTGATCAGTTGTATTGTAATGTATTTATATGTGTGTGTGTGTGTGTGTGTGTGTGTGTGTGTGTGATTACTAACAAACATGAGTGTAAGTTCCCCACTGGGGATCAATAAACAGTATAAAATTGAAAAACAAGTTCACATTTGCACTTCCTGTGTGAAATGGACATCTAAAATGTGACGAGGCCCAACATAGTCCCTGCTTCTTTGTAATCTTTCTTCCATGTTTGTCTTGCAACGTGTTGTAATTTCTAATCTTGTCTTCTGCAACATAACTAGTAACTAAGGCTGTCAGATGAATGCATATAGCAGAAGTTAGTGTTCTTGGTGACTTCCCAGCTGTTAGAGGGTCCCAGACGTCCAACACACAGCTCAGAGATCGTCTGCAGGCAGACGCTCGGGTGTTTCTGCAGCTAAGAAAAGGTCTTGGCTGTGACATCACTTCTGATAAACAGCAGGTAGTCTTCTTTTACTGTAACTGTGCAGCCCTTTACCCACAATGCACCCTGGTCGCTCTGTGTGTTTGTGAGGTTGTGACTTCTAAGAACTGGAGCTGTGCTTCCCCCGCAGGCAGCAGCTGAGCAAGGCTGTGTCTCTGTGTGTGTGTGTGGTCAAGAAACTTCACAACTGTTAGACGCTTTGTAGAAAAAAAACTAAGAAACTTAAAAATATATATATATATATATATATATATATATATATATATATATATAGAGGTGACAAGACTTCCTCAGTGTTGAGACATTTGTCAGCCAGCCAGCAACAGTCAGACCAAAGGAAGGTGGTGGTCTTAATTTGTCTTAATGTACATAAATCCCATGAAAAAGTCCAACTGGTCACCTGACTTCCTGTCTGTGGCTCTCATCTCCAAACCCCATTGGTTGCTACTGAGCACGTAAATATTTAAAAACACAAATATGTAGGCCTGGTCACTGTAGTTTTAATCAAACAAATGGGAAGAAATACTGAATTTGCACTCCTTTTGAATGTTATGAGTCAAGAAGTTCAGGTCAATTTTAAGAGGAAAGTCTATTTAATGTCCACAGTGTTAGCATGGTTAGCATCGCTAAGCCTCTGTCCTGAGAAGCAGGTCATAAACTAATCTACTTTAACATAAACGTGATCATCATTTACTACATGAGCATCATGCTGAGGTGAAGAAGACTTGGAACTAGCGATTGAGACCATGAACTTGTTTGGGAAATGTTACTGAGGTAATAAATCCAGAGAGAAGTCGGCTCCTTTTCTCATAGACCTCTATAGAAACAGGTGGAGTCTCCTCCTGCTGGAAATGAGACTGAATGCAGCTGAAGGAGCTTCAGCATTGGCTTCACTTTACAGACCTGGAAGTTAACACTTGGTTGTGACCATGGTAACGGCGACTGTTACCTCGTGTTGTCCTCCCGGGTCAAAAACGGACAAATAATTGACATTTTCGTCCCTTTTTCAGACTTTTTTTTCAGTTTTCACTAACACCACCTCACTAGTTTTACACTACTTTTTGGATTTCATGGTCAATAACCCTCATTTACATAGAATTATACCTACTATTTGAGTTAAAAAAGCAGAATTGATTTTGACTAATAGTTCTAGTAGTCAGAGCACCGTACAGATGAGTTTAGTCAGGATCAGTTGTAACAAAGAGCGTTGCATGGAATCAATCCATTTTTTGTGGTAATTTAGTTAAAAAGAAACCTATATTTCAGATATAGACATAGATATATTTTTTAAAGGAGTCAAATTTTTGCCCCGAGGTCAACAGGAGGGCTAGATGATATTATCTCGTATCTATGAGGCTGATAACTTCCACTCAACAGAGTGATAACATTTGAAAAGGATGGCATTTGTTGAGGACTATTTTCGGCGGCCGATTAATCCACGTTTGGTGCTCCTGTGTGTGTGTGTGTGTGTGTGTGTGTGTGTGTGTGTGTGTGTGTGTTTGAGATTAAGTCAACACAAACTGCATGGTGATGAAGGAACTTCTCAGCCGTACCCCTTCCTTTTCCACCAACATCAGGTCCCCTGCAGCTAATTATGAAACATATTGGGTAAAAGTTGTAAGTTGTGTGTTTTGTATGTTGTTGAAAAAATTCCAAGTAAAAAAAAAAGACATTAATATGCTGATTGAAGTCATCAGGCTTTAACCCTCATGTTGTCCTTGGGTGAAATTGATCCATTTTCAGTTAATTCTTTTTTTTTTGTCACAAAAAATGAGCCGTTAAAATAAGCGCTAATGATGTCAACATTAAAAAATATCAAAAAACGTTGGAAAAAGCATCAAGAAAAGCATCCAGAACATTGAAAAAGTTACAAAAATGTTGGAAAAAGCGATAATAATGTTGAAAAAAAGGAATTTTTTTCATGGTTGACGGGAAGACAACACAAGGGTTAATACACACATACTGTAGTTGTTATGACGGACGCTGGCAGTCTGGAGGAGCTACATAGATGAGCGGCTGGCAGTTACAGTGAGAAGATGAGTAGCTCAGATAAAGGTGCCATGTTTGTGCTGTAGGAGGGGGGGGGGGCACTGAGGAGGCAGACTGCAGTGGTGGTAAAGGGCACTTCAGCAGGACAGAGATGGAAACCATGAAAACACTGGGAGTCACCCCCCCCACCCCCCCACACCTTGCCGTGCGCGTGTGTAGGTGGGTTTCGGTGTGAGTCAACATGTTGCAGATTCTGTTGCATGTCCGTACGTGAACTCGCAGATCTGCACTGCTGCAAACCGGCTGCAGAGCCAGAGAGGACACGACGGAGCCACTTCACCGCTCAGAAGTTAGGAATCAGTCGTCATGGCGATGGTTCCTTCTTTCCTTTTATTATAACTACTGCGCTCACACAAAGATGAGACACAGATGAGGTCACACACCAGAAATGGTATTTCCATTGAATGAAATGAGCTAAACTCCCATCTGGTGGGTGGTCCCACTGTGTTGCATGATGGGAGAATCCTGTTGCAACTTGAATGTTGAATTAGTTTTGCAGTCCAGAAAAGCGGAAGTGCACATGCACAGTCATCGGCGTGAACTTTGAAGGTTTCAGTTTGGGGTGGGGTGTGGGGGTTTAAGGGGAAACACATAATACAGCAAAAATGTGTACTTGTGTAGGAAATGTGTAAGTAGGCAGGCTATTTAATCCACTTTAAAGATTGAATTAAGTGATTCTTTTCTATACAGTAGTTTCTATTATACAGATTATGCTAAATCAAAATAATAATAATAATAAATTAGCCACATGGCAATATACTGGTAGAGATAATTACATAACCATGTATCCAGCTGGTGAAGTAGCTCACGTTACTATGCCGTTACCGAGCTTAGTGCCGACCAAGAAGATTGTGATTGGTTCAAAGCAATGAAAACAACCCGTGTTTTTTTTTTTCCTCCTATCCCAGAATGCATCTGTGGGGTTGCCAGACCTTACTCCACAGTGCTGTGGAGATAGATCTAGCAATGCAAAACTAGCCCCTAAACTATCCTTCTGTTTGTCCTCGGGTCTGATTTCCCCCGTTTTCTACAGTTTCTACATCAGAAATTTGGGATTCTTTCATCCAAATCGTCCAAATATTACACGGATGGTTCCATATAACGCTGAAGGATCAGTTCACTACTTTATTGAATTTGGGGGTGTTTTATTTCCCCAAAAACATATATTTTCATATAAATGAGGTTTCTTGACTATGAATTCGAAAAAGGAAAATAGCATAAAACTAGTGGTGATATATTGATGTTATTGATGTGTACAGTACACTGATGGTAGTGGTACAAAAATGAAGAAAATGTTGAAAATAAGCATGAAAAGTGATAAAAAAAAATATCTCAAGCGCGTCAAAAAAGCATTACAAGTGTCAAAAAAGCCTAAAAAAATTGTTTGTTTTCAGTTTTTAAGTTTTTTGGGAGGACAAACACACGGGTTCAGAAGAGTTTTACTGAATGTTGATTAGGCCGCTTTACTGAGCACTTCACAGGGAAAGAGGAACCTGTTGAAAGCTAGTGCTTCTGAATTATAAGCAAGTGTGTGTGTGTGTGTGTGTGTGTGTGTGTGTGTGTGTGTGTGTGCGCGCATCCCACACCAGACATCAGCAGAAGCTTCGGATTCTTGTGAAATGAGTCGTCCCACCATGCAGACTTGTTAGAAAGATAGTAAATCAATAATTAAATAGTATTTTTATGAATGATTTCTTGTACATTAATAGGCCTTAAACATAAAAAATGTATTGTGTGGTTTTTACTTTCATATTTCAGTTTTCTACTCTTGCATACTGTATGTGTGTGTGTGTGTGTGTGTGTGTGTGTGTGTGCGCATCCCTGCACACACACAGATTGCAATCTAACCACTGAAACAAGACATTAGATAGAAAGTGATGAGGAGCAGATAAGTACTTGAGAAATTACAGTGAAGTCTATAATTTGACTTGATGTTTCTGTGGTCCGTCTGCGGCGTTTGACGTCTTCGGCTTGAGCTCATTTTAATTAGAAATACACAACTAAAGTGGAAAAAGGTGGAAAATCAGACCCACTAAAGGCCTGCTTCTCCTCCCCTCCCTGTCCAGTGATAACCACGTATCTCCAGATGTGTTGATGTTGAATGTTTGCAAGAAATGGATAAATTGTGCTCAAATTCTCACATTTCTTACGTTAAATAAGGTCTTTAAAAGCGTCTTGCATCAGCAATCTTAGACAACATCACCTCCTGAGCACTGCCAAGGTGCTCTTGAGCAAGGCAACAAACCCCCAACTGCTGCTTTCCATGGGCAGCCCCCCCCCACACTCTGACATCTCTCCATTAGTGCATGTATAGGACCTGAGCATGTGTGTGTGATTCAGGCCTGTGTGTAATAACAACAGAATGTCAATTGTAATTCCCCCTTGCAGGATTAATAAAGTATATTATTATTATTATTATTATTATTATTATTATTATTATTATTATTATTATTATTATTATTATTATCTATAGAAAGGTAAAATACAGAAAGGAAATTATTATATAGAAAGGAAATTATAGAAAAGGATAGAAAGGGAAAGGTACATATGATAGGGACCACTATACAAGGAAATTATAGAAAGGACTATAGAAAGGCAGGAAAGGTACATATAGAAAGGAAATTATAGGAAAGGTACATATAGAAAGGAAATTATAGAAAAGGTACATATAGAAAGGAAATTATAGGAAAGGTACATTATGCACTAAAGGCATATGAATACTAAGGTACATATAGAAAGGAAAATAAGGTACATATAGAAAGGAAATTATGTACATATAGAAAGGAATGTGGAGCGGGGTACATATAGAAAGGAAATTATGAAAGGTACAGGAAAGTACATATAGAGGGAAAAGGTACATATAGAAATTATGAAAACATATATATATATATATATATACTCACTAAACATCATATAAATACCCTATGGCAGCGCCGTAGTCTCTGCGTGGCCTACGGCGTTGAACTTATACTCGCTTGCTGGTGTGTCTGCGTCGTTCTAGCTTATCTGTTAACCCTCGTGTTGTCCTCCCGGGTCAAAATCTGACAGAAATCTGACATTTTTGTCCCTTTTTTAGACTTATTTTTAGTTTTCCCTAACCACCACCTTACTAGTTTTACTACTTTTTGGAATTCATGGTCAATAATCCTCATTTATGTAGAATTAAACCTAATATTTGAGTTAAAAAAGCAGAAATTATGAATTATTTTGACTAATAGTTAAGATCAGAGGAATGAAAGTGATCAGTTGTATTGTAATGTATTTATGTGTGTGTCTGTGTGTGTGTGTGTGTGTGCGTGTGCGTGTGTGTCTGTGCGTGCGTGCAGGGGGGAGTGTGGTAGAGCGAGGGAGAGAGGGATGTTGCAACGCTACCAAGCCACGGCTAAATGGACCAATCCCGGTTGTTGCAGTCTGCGCCGCGTCATGAAGTCACATTTCTGTGGATGTGCACATCAGGCTACAGCCTATGTCAATAATAATATATCTTCATTTGTAATAATAATATCTTTATTAGTTATAAGTATGTCCCATAATTTACTTTTCTACAAAATACAACCCTTCTGTCATATTAGGCTTAAATATGTGTGTGCAAGCTGCTGTTTTCTGAGTTCAGTTGAGAATCGAAAGATCTTCCTAAGACTTCCTATGATGCCATTTTCTGACTTATCCAAATGACTCATAAATGTATACATTAAATGTGGAACCCCCAAGTTACGTACCTATGACGTTGATTTAACACAGAACCATAAATTAAGCTTAAGGACACCTCAGCACGTAAAAGTACAACGACCCGCACGGTTAAATACTGCCAGCTTAAAATAGTATTTATAAAAAAATGTGGTTGAACTGGCCCTTTAAGGGAACCTAAGTTCATGTGACTAAGAAGATGAGTTTCAATGCTGGCTGTAGCTGTTGTGTCATGAAACACACACACACACACACACACACACACACACACACACACACTCACACACTCATTTCGCTCATTAACATATCAGACAGAGGCACTGCGGCATTTCCATGAAGCAACGCATTGTTTCCTGTTGCAAAGGAAGCTCTGAGTGAGTTCACAGCAGCAACCTCACACACACACACACACACACACACACACACACACACACACACAGTATGCAAGAGTAGAAAACTGAAATATGAAAGTAAAAACCACACAATACATTTTTTATGTTTAAGGCCTATTAATGTACAAGAAATCATTCATAAAAATACTATTTAATTATTGATTTACTATCTTTCTAACAATTCTGCACGGTGGGACGACTCATTTCGTAAGAAGCCTCTGCTGATGTCTGGTGGACAAAGTGTGCGACTACAACCAGAACACAGAGCCAGATAAATCCATCTTTAAAGTTCCCATATCACCAGGGCCGCATTAACACTTTCCTGTTCCCTGGACAACAAGAGTAAAAAAATTTTATAAAATAAAATTTTATTTTATATTTTTTTTATAAATATAGTATAGTATAGTTTTATATCATTTTTGTTACATAAAAATATATTTATAAAATATTACAATATTAAAAATAAATAATAAATACAAAAAAATATTTTTAATATTTATAATTTATTTTTAATATTTTATAAATATATTTTTATGTTAAAAAAATGCTATAAAACTATAATGCAGCTTGACCTTTGGACCTATCCATGTCAAAACACTTTTAGGGAACTCAGCTAACTCACCTACATGTTGCACAAAGCTTATTTTTTCAAAAAAAACATCCTTTAATTTTATTTTATGTCATAAAAATCCTAAAAAAAATGTATAAAATGATTTTTTATAATATATAATATATTTTTGTTTCTTATTTATTTTTTTAGGATTTTTATTACATAAAATTAAATTAAAGGATGTTTTTTTTTTTTTTAAATAAGCTTTGTGCAATGTGATTGAGAGTAAGCGGAGTTCCCCAAAAGTGTTTTGACATGGATGGGTTAGATAGGTTAGATAGGTTAGGATGGGTTAGGATGGGTTAGATAGGTTAGGATAGGTTAGGATAGGTTAAATAGGTTAGATAGGTTAGATAGGTTAAATAGGTTAGGATGGGTTAGGATGGGTTAGATAGGTTAGGATAGGTTAAATAGGTTAGGATAGGTCTGATAGGTTAGGATAGGTTAGGATAGGTTAGATAGGTCGGATAGGTTAAATAGGTTAGGATAGGTTAGGATAGGTTAAATAGGTTAGGATAGGTTAGGATGGGTTAGATAGGTTAGGATAGGTTAGGATAGGTCTGATAGGTTAAGATAGGTCAGATAGGTCGGATAGGTTAGGATAGGTTAAATAGGTTAAATAGGTTAGGATAGGTTAGGATAGGTTAAATAGGTTAGGATAGGTCTGATAGGTTAGGATAGGTCAGATAGGTCGGATAGGTTAGGATAGGTTAAATAGGTTAAATAGGTTAAATAGGTTAGGATAGGTTAGGATGGGTTAGATAGGTTAGGATAGGTCTGATAGGTTAAGATAGGCCAGATAGGTTAGGATAGGTTAAATAGGTTAGGATAGGTCAGATAGGTTAGGATAGGTCAGATAGGTTAGGATAGATCAGATAGGTCAGATAGGTTAGGATAGGTCAGGATAGGTCAGATAGGTTAGGATAGGTCAGATAGGTTAGGATAGGTCAGATAGGTTAGGATAGATCAGGATAGGTCAGATAGGTTAGGATAGGTCAGATAGGTTAGGATAGATCAGATAGGTCAGATAGGTTAGGATAGGTCAGGATAGGTCAGATAGGTTAGGATAGGTCAGATAGGTTAGGATAGATCAGATAGGTCAGATAGGTTAGGATAGGTCAGGATAGGTCAGATAGGTCAGATAGGTTAGGATAGGTCAGATAGGTCAGGATAGGTTAGGATAGGTCAGATAGTCATCTCTTCATTGACTCTGTATTGAGTGAAAAAATATAAAGTCTGCTACCAAACACCAGAACAATGCCTAAAAGCTGCTGTGTGGTGATATCCACCACCAACAGGGTAAATAACCCATGACTTAAGTTTTTATAAGATGCAGAGTGGAAAAACTGAGCTTTTATGATACAGACCATAGACCATTAATAAATAAATATAAATATATATATATATATATATATATATATATATATAGAGAGAGAGAGAGAGACATGTGTCTGATGTTACGTGTGTCTTAATTTACAGACATACTATATATGTAGACATATGTAACGCTAACAAAACATCTCATTTTATACAGATGTTATGTGCAAAAATCTTAATTTGTAAAATAACTAAAGTTACCAAAGTAAAAGTACAACATTTCACACTGTGATGGAAGTATCTGAAGTTTCAACACAGTACTTAAGTTCAGGTACTTAAAGGTACAGTCCACCTTATTCTGGCTCCTATTGATCCTCAAAAATGCCATTATGCCATTAATAATGTTTACACTGGGTGTAGTGACATATTTTAACCACCAGGTGGCAACAGAGGATGAATCTGAACATCTAAAAATGTCATTTTTACACCTTTATAACTCTGCAGTACAATAAAACATACTTTTTCACTACTGATACTTGTGTCTATGAATGGATCGACTGGACAGAGTCAGTAAAAAACTATTTCCTGCATAAAGGTGACAACCTGAATCCAACAGTTCTTCAGTTATTCTACACTTTTGACATTATAATGCGTTATTGATGCGTACTGCGTATCATAAGTTGGCATATTGTTCACTCCATAATGTTCGCGTCAAGCAGCCAATGAGTGTGTGAGAGAGACAGTTGTATAATGAAGAGAGACGCTGGAAATAAACTGACCTCTGGTCTGGCAAATCTGACACCATGTGAGCACACACACACACACACACACACACACACACACACACACACACGCAGGACACACGTTTTCCATTTGTCCTGAACTCAGAGACCCTCAGAGCAGATGAGCGAGCGCCTGCTGGAGTCTATATTCAATTATACAGAGAGAGAGAGAGAAAGAGAGAGAGAGAGAGAGAGAGAGACAGACAGACAGACAGACAGACAGTTTCCATGACTGGTTTTATATTTAGGGGTTCAGACTGTGTGGAGAAGGTGACTGGAACAAGGATCCAACTCTCCGGACTAAACTCTGACATCTACCCATCTGAGATCCACTCAACATCCTCTGATCTCAACTATTAGTCCAAATAATTCATAATTTCTGCCTTTTTAACTAAAAACGTATGTATAATTTGATATAAATGAGGTTTGTTGACCATGAATTCCAAGAATAAGTGTAAAACGTGTTGTTATTAAACCAGCTCAGGTTTGTTTTTTAAAAAAGCACCAAAAAATCAAAAAAAGCTGAAAAAATTAAAGAAATAAATCAAAAAAGTAAACTAAAGTAACTAGTAACTAAAGCCGTCAGATGACTGTAGTGGAGTAACTAAAGCAACTAGTAACTAAAGTAACTAGTAACTAGAGCCGTCAGATGACTGTAGTGGAGTAACTAAAGTAACTAGTAACTAAAGTAACTAGTAACTAGAGCCGTCAGATGAATGTAGTGGAGTAACTAAAGTAACTAGTAACTAAAGTAACTAGTAACTAGAGCCGTCAGATGACTGTAGTGGAGTAACTAAAGTAACTAGTAACTAAAGTAACTAGTAACTAAAGCTGTCAGATGACTGTAGTTGTGATCTGAATTTTTGGGTTAATGTGGGTCTAAAATGGGTTTAGAGTGGGTCTAAAATGGGTCTAGTGGGTCTAAAATGGGTCTAGTGGGTCTAAAATGGGTCTAGTGGGTCTAAAATGGGTTTAAAGTGGGTCTAAAATGGGTTTAGAGTGGGTCTAAAATGGGTTTAGAGTGGGTCTAAAATGGGTTTAGAGGGTCTAAAATGGGTCTAGAGTGGGTCTAAAATGGGTTTAGAGGGTCTAAAATGGGTTTAGAGGGTCTAAAATGGGTTTAGAGTGGGTCTAAAATGGGTCTAAAATGGGTTTAGTGGGTCTAAAATGGGTTTAAAGTGGGTCTAAAATGGGTCTAGAGTGGGTCTAAAATGGGTCTAAAATGGGTCTAAAATGGGTTTAGAGTGGGTCTAAAATGGGTTTAGTGGGTCTAAAATGGGTTGTGGAAGAGTTATGATGGCATTCAAATGGATTGGGGGGGCTGCAGGTTGAGACCGGGTTCAGGATGGGTTATAATAGTTTAGAATGGGTTTAGAGAACGTGTTATGTTGGAATAAATAGGAAACGGAAGAGGTAGACTGGGATTAAATTGGGTTTTGGCTGTTTATAGAAGTGTAACCCGGATTAAAAATGTTTAAGAGCGGGGTTGAACAGGGGTCACAATGGGTTTAGCACGATTTGTAATGGGATTACATTTAGTTATCCACTCTGAAGACCGGCTTATTAGACGCTCAAGCTTGAATTTTTGGGTTAGTGTGGGTTAGCGCATTGCATTGCATTGCATTGCATTGCATTGCATTGCATTGCATTGTATTGTATTGTATTGCATTGCATTGTATTGCATTGGAATTACTGTCGATTTGGAATTGTTTTGGGTCTATATTTGGTTTAGAAATATTCAAGAATGTGTTTAAAAAGATGGGTGAAATTTTTTGGCCTGGGTTAGAATGGGTTGTAACGTATTTAGAATGGGTATAAAACAGGATTGAATGTGTTTGGAGTGCTTTATCCACTTTCAGCATGCTTAAATGGACATTTTGGGTTAGATTTTGGGGTTTGTGTGTGAATTTAAAATGGGAATAGAATGGGTTGATGGGAGAGGAAATGTGTTTTGGTAGAGCTCAAATTATAAAAATGACCTTAAGATGTTTTTATAAAACGTTTTAGGATCTTTATGTTGACGTTTATGTCCTCATTCATCTCGTTTCCTTATTGCACAGCCGCTGCATGTTAAAACACCTGCAAGTTAACGTTCAACGTGTTGCAATGTAGCTAGCTGAGCTAACGCATTAGCGCCACTTTGACGCCACTCGCTGATAATAATAATAATAATAATACATTTTATTTGTAATTCACTTTACATTGAAGACAAACCTCAAAGTGCTGCAGGTAAGATCATAAAAGCAAGATAAAAACATCAGTTTAAAATGCATTTAAATAGTGCAACGACATTGTTGTGCAAGGTTAAAACTCACAGGTTCTGCTAAAAGACTGGTGTAATTATTTGACCGGGTTTAAATTAAGGGTTAGTGTGGGTATAAAGGGGTAAGAATGGGGTTTTAAATGGTTTAACCTGGGTTTTAAGAGGGCCAGAATGTGTTTTTCATGGATTAAAATGGGTCTAGAAAGGGTGAGAGGTGGAGGACATGAGACGCCAACATGGCCGTCCGTGGCGAGTGAGACACCTGCTGCTATATATCTCTGCTTTCATCACTTTCTCCTTTTTTCCTCTTCATTATCTGGGTCTGTAGGTTAAAGCCCCCTTGTCAGGTGACAGCCCCGTGCATGCTGGGAGAGTTGGTGCGGGGTGCAAAGTCAGCGCTCTGTCCTCGATGTCTGTGAAGGTTCTCAGCCATGCAGGTCATAGTTACCCAGGGAAGGGTTGCAATAAAGGGCAACTTAGTCCCAGACCTTCCTCCACAGCGCTGCGGAGGAGGGTCTGGCTAGTCTACAGCATTCTGGGATGGCAGCAAAACATGCTCTGGTTTATTGGCATTTCTTTAAACCAATCCCAATCGTCTTGGGGTGGTGCTAAGCGCCGGACGGAGCCACGGTGCCGCTGCTAAATAGTTTCGGGAAGGAACTCGTTTTTGTGGAACGTGTGTGCTCAGAAGTAGTCTTAGTCGTGCGTGCGTGTGTGGTGTCGCTGCTCTTAATTTAATAAGTAAAATACCTGAGTACCTTTAACTTTAACCAGTTTATTGTTGGATCAGCTGACAGAACAGCCCAGAAAACACCGTCTGGCTCTGACAACTGGACTAAATTTAATTGAAAAGTTTAAGTTTTATAGATAAAAACCTTTAAAAAGTGCAACCAAAGGTCCCGGTCCGATGGGTTCTGGTAGGAAATAAAGTCATGTAGAGGTTGTCATGTGAGCAGCTGCTCCGTTACACCGTGTACAGTGTGCACACACAGCCTGAGCAAAGGTGGCTTAACATACAGTAAGTGGATATTAATTTGGACCCATAATCCCTTGCAGCAAGTCACACTCTATCAGGTTACGTGTGTGTGTGTGTGTGTGTGTGTGTGTGTGTGTGTCCGTCGTGATCTCCTACTGAGCACTGAGCTTCATCCAGATTTAGACAACACACACACACACACACACACACACGTCACCGTTCACCAGCTCAGCGACGTTCACTGACTCAGCAGCAGATCAGGAGAAATGTCACTCATAATTCATGCATCCAGACTACAGATATATAAAAGACCGACAACATCATATGAACATGTTAGATGTCTAAGCCAGGTGTTCTCAACCTTATATAACCTTATACAACCTTATATAGCCTTATATAACCTTATACAACCTTATACAACCTTATACAACCTTATATAGCCTTATACAACCTTATACAACCTTATATAGCCTTATACAACCTTATATAGCCTTATACAACCTTATACAACCTTATATAGCCTTATACAACCTTATACAACCTTATATAGCCTTATACAACCTTATATAGCCTTATACAACCTTATATAGCCTTATACAACCTTATATAGCCTTATATAGCCTTATACAACCTTATATAGCCTTATACAACCTTATATAGCCTTATACAACCT
>JABXJD010000096.1:552500-582500 GCA_013375575.1 Percina caprodes | reverse complement strand
CAAAACTCACCTAACAGCTGGAGTCTTTATGACTTTGTGGTGATTTATTTTTTTGTTAAATATACTGACATCCATGACATCGCCTGTGTGTGTGTGTGTGTGTGTGTGTGTGTGTGTTGGGCGGGCGTTGTCATGGCGATGAGATACTGAAGGCACAAAGTAGATCCGACTCTCAGCCCTCTCTAAAAAAATTTACAAAATTTAAAAAAAAACACAACCAACCAACCAATCAAATCCTTAGAAAACAAACAAATAATCATCAGAAAGGACCCCTCACCCCCCCCCACCCCCTGAGACGGGCGGAGCAGGTAGTGTCTGTGTGTTTTACATCGTCACATCCTCCGTGCATCACGTCTTAGTCGTCCCATGTGCTACATTACATCACGGTCGAAAAGCCGAGGTCGCATCCTCCTCTTCCTCCTCTTCTTCCTCTTCGTCCCGGTATGACTCAACTTTCTGTGGGTGCGTTCAGGTAAAGTTGTGTTCTAGGTCGACGTGTGTGTGTGTGGGGATATATGTGGGTGTGTATGTGGGTGGGTGTAGGTGGGTAGGGGTGTGTATACGTGTAGGTGTGTGTGTGTGTGTGTGTATGTGTGTGTATACGTGTATTAGTGTGTATACGTGTGTGTGTGTGTGTGTAGGTGGGTAGGGGTGTGTATACGTGTGTGTGTGTGTGTGTGTAGGTGGGTAGGGGTGTGTATACGTGTGCGTGTGTGTGTGTATATATGTAGGTGGGTGTGTGGGTGTGTGTGTGTATATATGTAGGTGGGTGTGTGTGTGTATATATGTAGGGGTGTGTGTGTGTGTGTATATATGTGGGGGTGTGTGTGTGTGTGTGTATATATGTAGGGGTGTGTGTGTGTGTGTATATATGTGTGTGTGTGTGTGTGTATATATGTGGGGGTGTGTGTGTATATATGTGGGGGTGTGTGTGTGTGTGTATATGTAGGTAGGTGGGTGGGTGTGTGTGTGTGTGTGTATATATGTGTGTGTGTGTATATATATGTGTGTGGGGGTGGGGGTGTGTGTGTATATATATGTGGGGGGGGTGTGTGTGTGTGTGTATATATATGTGTGTGTGTGTGTATATATATATATGTGGGGGTGTGTGTGTGTGTGTGTGTATATATATATATGTGGGTGGGTGTGTGTGTGTGTGAGGGAACAAGCTTTAAGAAAACCTCTCGTAACGTCAACACACACACACTGCTACATACATCACACACATTCAAGTATGAACTGCACATCATAGATTAATAAATATTCATTAAAGTGTAGGAAATAAATACCCCCATTTAACCTCTGATCAATATATTACGATCAATATATTACGAGTCAGCCCGACTGACCACTAGGGATGTAACCGTTGCATCGTGCTCATCGCCCTCGGACGTAATGTACTTATTTTTTGTAATTTAATTAATTTAACTTCAGATGTCACTACGTCGTCTATAGGTATTTATTATTCATTATTATTAGGATTTTTTTTTTAAAAACAAATTATTTTTTATTTTTGTTATTTAACCCTTGTGTTGTCTTCCCGTCAACCATGAAAAAAAGTTTTCTTTAACACTATTATCGCTTTTTCCGACATTTTTGACACATTTTCGACGTCGTGGGAGCTTTTTTTGACGTTTTTTCCGAAGTTATTTGATATTTCTAACGTTGACGTTTTCAGCTCTTATTTTGAAGGCCCATTTTGAAACTGAAAACGGGTCAAATTGGACCCGAGAACAACATGAGGGTTAAGATAAAATACAATTTCCTTTACACACGTGTTGTATTGTACAGTTTATACACACAAAGGGAATATTTTTCACTCATTTGTCCGCAGCTCATTGTTAAAAAACAACAAAAAATCCTGAGAAAATCCTTAAAATCGTGACTCGTATCGTGAGTTGAGTGTATCGTTACATCCCTACTGATCACAGAGTTGTCGCTCATCTACACATTATTGTAACTGGTTATTTATACTTCTGCTGTATCTCCGTTGTACACACACGGTGTACTTGTACTACGTAGTTTCTTCCATGTTTGATAGCATCTGGGCCCAGTAACACCAGGAAGTGGCAGTGATTCCTTTGCATGATGTTACGATAAAGCCGGCTTTACTGGTTCCTCCGGGTCAGGGTGCACAACGCCAGAGCATATCCCAGCATGCATTGAGCCAGACGCAAGCTACGACACCTATAATACATGCTTTTCATCGCCATGCTGAAAAAATCCCAATATAATCCCATTATAAGTCATTTAATCGCATCTTTTTTTCTCATTTGATTTGAATTGTCTAATTAATTTATCTCATGTTACAGGATTAGTTTTTTTTGTACTTATTCTGGTGCAGTTAATGTTTTATTACTTTATTAATTCAACTTTTATCATGTTGTTTTACGTTCGTTATCCCTTGTGTTGTCTTCCTGTTAACCATGAACTTGCCCTTTCAGATCAAAATTGAATTTATTTTGGTGCTTTTCTGATGTTTTTGACACTTTTTTTCAGCTTTTGACGCTTTTTAAAAAAACCTGAGCTGGTGTAATAATAGGTTTTACACTCATGGTCAACAAACCTCATTTATATCAAATTATATCTAGGTTTTTAGTTAAAAAGGCAGAAATTATGAATTATTTTGACTACTAGTTAAGATCAGAGGATGTTGAGTGGATCTCAGATGGGTAGATGTCAAAGTTTAGTCCGAATACTGTTTGGAAACCATAAAAAATATAATTCAAATGCTATAAGAGTCAATAAATCACACAAAAATTCAAAAAAAGTAATCATTAATGTTACCTGGAAAACATTGTATGGAATCATCCGTGTTATTTTTGGGCAATTTGGTTAAAAGAAATCTAATATTTCTGATTTAAAACACTGTGAAACGGGTCAATTTGACCGAGAACACCACAAGAGTTTTTTATTGGAGAGATGATATAATAAAACCTGAGTGGAGAATTAGTGCCACCGACTGTGACTAAAGCCCCTTTTCTCGCTAACATCTTCTGTTTTTATCATTATTCCCGGGACAAAGACTCAGTCAGTGATGTCATTTCCACGTCTTTTCCAACGCAACGTTGTGCTATCTCAAATTCAGTCCGTCTCCATGCAAGCAGCGCTCAAACATATTAGTCTGCACCGAGTTAAAAAGACTGAGTAAGTAATGGATATAACAAAGACGTAGCCACCGCCTCCATGCAACTCTCTACTGATTATTAACCTTGTTTTGGGCGTTTGTGTGTTGCGTACGTGGACCGGAAAAATTAAACGAAAGGTGAATTTGTCTAATGCAATGGGAAAGGAGGCCGTTGCTATTTCCTGGATGAATGGATTAAATGTCAGAATATTGTGAAAAATGTGGATCAGTGTTTCTAAAAAGCGCAAGACGACGTCCTCAAATGTCTGATTTGGATATATAGGATATTCACATTTAACAAGCTGGAATAAGACGATTAATTCAAATAGTCGGCAATAAATTTGATGGTTGACCACGAGCGATTGATCGATGAATCTTTGCAGCTCTGGTCTATTTTAGTGGGTTTACCCTCCTTTAAAAAAAACTGCATTTACACGCTAATTTGAGTGGAAAAGAGGTAAAATATTGGCATCACGGTAGCGGATGGAAATTTTCCTTTTGTCGCTTTTGGTAAAAATTGGAGTAACCTGGCTCATGCTAACCAACACCTGCATCTGCAACACATGCTGATGTGACTGGAGCCCTTTTTAAATGATACTTGTGTATATATGTGTGTTTAGTGGATATGTCTGGTGTCTAAATTCTCTCAGAAGGGTTTTTTCTTTTAAAGAAACCCTGATTTAAACCCGGAGCACGTCACTATCAGTCACAACATGCTAACATCGCGTTAGCTACGGAGATTCTCCCTCAGTAGATCGTGGCTTTGCTGCTCGCAATGTGGCTTCTCATCCGGATTTTCACCCGAGCAAAGTCTTCACGAGGCGTTCAATTGGTGTAGTAATTTACATTGCGGTGCACGGTTTCATGACGTACTGTACATGTGAGACAAAACCCAGCAGGTCAACCCAGAAGATCTCGATATACACGGCTAGTAGTCCTAAATGTAGTCCTTCACGTCACATTTATAGCTTCAGGCTATATCTGCTGCTGGGCTCAAGTTACACAACGAACGGCCATAAAACTCTTCATTATTCAGACTCAAAGGCTCTGTAAAGACTTGCTTAAATCATTATTGAAAGCTGTGATATCCTAACAGCTCTGTTAGCAATGTGTCACCTTTTCCTCCCCGTTTTACAGCCTCCTAAACAAATAGTGCGACGTTATGTAAGATATATACTTCATTCGGCGTCTGACAGTCTTTTCCTGAAGCCTGAATTCTTATTTGTAAGTTAAAAATGTCTTTTCTGTTGACATTAATTCATAAAATTATTTAAAATTAGTTTCCCTAAAATATAGTTTTAAAAATGGCCCTGAATGATCAGAAGTACAGAAGTAGCATATTGTTATTTTAGAGTTTTGACCTTGTTTTTGCATTTGATGACTGGTTGAACATGTTAATTTAATTTCCTGAAGCAGGTTTTATGTAATGAAACGCTCGTTCATGTCGTACTGCAGCCACAGTTTCAAATAGGAAAGACTTTGGTTAATAACATTCCCATTTTTATATATATATATATATTTTTATATATATATATATATATTTTTATATATATATATATATATTTTTATATATATATATATATATTTTTATATATATATATATTTTTATATATATATATATATATATATATATATATATATATATATATCAGAGCCCTTTGAGTTTACCATGATTTATAACGTGTCCATAAAACGAACCATAAAAATACTCTACCTTCTCTACCTTCTTCACAGCTCCTTCAGCCATTTTGAATCCCTAATAATCCAATTTAGTTAATGAAATAGGGAACAAAAAGGCGCTTTTTAACCCAAACATTTTTTTCCCAACTACCTTCTCTTTTGCTAACCTTCAGAAAACTACATAAGAGTGACACCCGTGACACCCGTGACACCCCGTCGTGACCCCGTCATGACCCATGAACCCGAACCATAACTTGTCATAAATGTTTATGACTGTTTATAATGTTCGTGACAGTGTCATGTCACTCTTATGTAGATACTTTCAAGTAAAGTGTAAAAAAACCACACTTAACAACTCTTAATCTGTGCTCCGTAAGGCTGGGCAGTGGAGAGCTAACAAGCTATGGCTAAAAAGAGGCTAAGGCTAGCCACCAGACTGCCAAGAAAAGGCAAATCGTGAGCTAGCTCCAGCTAGCTGACTGATTCAAAGTTTTCTAGGCTAACTGCTAGCCGGTTAAACATTCAAATAGGTAGCAAAGTGACACCCAAACACAAACAAAATGGCTGTCTAACAACTAACCAGTGGTTGTTAGCCAGTTAGCAGTTAGCCAGTCGACAGGCACAAACCTAGTATGATAACACAGGCTAGCTACACACTGTACAAATACAACTACCTAAAAACGTTAGCCAGCTAACAGGTAGATGGTTCAGTTAGGGTTGTTTTTGATTAGTTATGTCATTTAAGTCAAAAGTGATGACAAATGCCTAGCAATGTTCCCCAAACTGAAACAAAAATGATTTCATAGTGATATGAGACAAAGATTAGCAAGCTAATCGTTGCGTTTTTGCAGCTGTTACCTTAGTATCCCGGGGATATATCAGACTTGTTTGTCGGTAAACAACATTAATATATCGCACTACAATTGTCTGAAGAGTTAACCTCGTAAGACTCAGGTCCTAAAAAGTAGTTTTTGGTGTTGATTAATTAATTAATCAGCTCAGCTAAATAGATTCTGTGGTAAAAACATAAAAAAAAGCCTTGTTCCCTCCGTGAGCACCATGTTTTCAATGTGTTTGGAACTACAGAGTGATGTGTTTCTGATTGTCTGAGCAGCCCCACAATCAAACATATGGGTCACTTCCTGTCTTACTGCTCCCAGTGTGTCTTTTTCTGAGCGAGGAGTCTGAACGCACCCCAGTGTATGAATAAAGTTTCCTTCAGCTCCGCTTACATCACCAGCCGGGCCGCTCTGAACATCTTAAAAACCCACAACGCGGGAATAGTTTCCAACGTCCTGAGCGCACTCCCAACAACGCTGTGAAACCCAGCGTGAAAAAACTACCGCTCCTCTAAAAACTGGATAAAACCAGATTTATTTCAAGATCCAGCTGGTTCGCTCACAAGCATCCGGCTCCTGCCACAGCGAGCGTTGAGGGTGCGTTCACTCTCAGCTGACCAGTTTGGGCAGCACCGTCCTAGGCTGGATGTTCCCGTTGGCGTCGGTGATCGCTGCCAAGTTAGTCCTGGTTTTGGAGGAGGACGTGGTGGTTGAGGAGGCGGGCGCGAGTTTGGAGATGGAGGTGATGGCGCCATCGTTTGTGGTGGCGGGGCCCCGTTTGGAGGAAGAGGAGGTCTTTTCCCCCGCGGTGGTTCCCGTCGGCGGCTTGGGGAGTCGCCTCCTGAGCCACGGGTGGCGCAGCGCCTGGCTGGGCGTCATCCTGAGCGCCGGGTCCCACGCCAGACACTGCTTGAGGAAGTCCAGGAACAGCGGGTCATCGCAGCCCTTCAGCGCCACGCTCCAGTCCTTGCTTGCGGGCGGGCCGCGTACCTTCCCCCGCCGCGAGCGCCCGCCGTTCAGCACGGTGGTGCCGTCGGGCAGCGTGGTCACCGTGCAGTACCGCGGGTAGCCTTTGGACGACACAAAGTTTTTGGCTCTCTTGGAGGCGTCGAGGAGCTTCTGGCTCGGCATGCCCAGGAGCTCCATGATGCAGGCCAGCTGGTCGGCTTCGTCTTCGCCCGGCAACAGCGGGTAACCGGTCAGCAGTTCGGCCAGGATGCAGCCCAGAGACCACATGTCGATTGGCATCCCATACCTGGATCCTGGAGGGCAGAGAATGCCGAAATCAAAATCTGCATTTATCAACATAATCTGCTAATACTTTCCCACCGATCATTGTCCAATCAATTTTCAGACTGATGGATTGATTTACTAGATAATCAGTAATATACAAAATATAGTCGGCTTTAATCTTCTGTCAGTTACTGCATTTCTCCATGATTTGAGAATCGGCTGCTGTAAAGTTTTAACTCCTTAAATAATTAAATAAATAAGCTTATTTTCTTCCTTGCCAAGAGGCGTGACGACACACAAAGATGCAAAGCACCCACCTGTGAATAATTCGCATCAAAATGATTCCTATCGGCAGCTGTGACTCCTGGTTTTTCCTCACAAGCAACGAAGCATTTAAAGGTGCTCTATGAGTTGCTGCATGGTTTCAGCGCAATTTCATTTTTGTCTCAAATCGTAGGCACCTCTCCTTGATCCGCTAGCTTCCTGCCCCTGAATACACCGTGGAAAAGCCCGGTCTCGGGAGACAACACGGGGGCCGTGAACGTCAAACACTAGACGCACAGGATGGGCACCAAAACACAACAAACCACGTTCCAGCCAATCACTCTGACACAACTAACGCTACTCAATCAACAAAACTCACATTATACATGTCTTCCAGGAGACTTCACGGAGAACAACGAGGGCAAAACGGCATCACTGATTGGTTTTAACTGAATTTACTCTGGTCCAGCTCGGCTAAAATCACATAGAATCCGTCAGCGTGTTGGCGCGCAGTTCACTACGGATCGTAGCAGCTGCCTCGTTCATGGACACGCGGCAGTACGTGGCACCACGCCGCTGCAGAATGAATGCAGGGGAGAGACCGTGGATATTTGGCGTTATTTGTTGCGGGAAAAAAATGATTTTTCTCGCCTGGCGGGGGTTCCCATCGGCCTTTCTAACCACCAGGTCTGTACAATTACAGGGGAAACACTGACATTGATATTACTCTCATGTCGGTACGGTAAATATGAAGCTACAGCCAGAAGCCCGTTAGGTTAGCTTAGCATAAAGCCTGAAAACGGGTAAGTAGCTCTTACGAAAAGGTAACAAAATCCATGTTTATCTCTGTTTAATTCCAAAAGCAAAAAAACAACAGGTTGTGGTTTTTTTGGAGATTATGTGCTGGACTTTAATCCTTGTGTTGTCTTCCGTCAACCATGAAAAAAAAGTGTTGATCACCTTTTTCAACATTATTATTGCTTTTTTCACACATTTTTGTCACTTTTTCAATGTTGTGGGTGCTTTTTTTTTTTAAATGTTTTTTCCAAAAATCTTTGTGAGAAAAAACAAATTAACTGAACACGGGTCAATTTGACCCAAGGACAACATGAAGGTTAATTTAGTACAGAAATGAATGGAAGCCAATGGACGACTGGAATGGTAGAAGCTAACGAGTTAGCAAAAGTTAGCTGTAATGTTCGGTCTGTGTAACAGAAATTTGACCAAAACATCAAGATGTGGTCAAGTCTTAGCAAATTAGATTTTCATGGCAGAGATTAGGGCTGCACGATTATGGCCAAAATGATATTCACGACTATTTGTTGATTTTAACCAAAATATATTGTCACATAGGCTATTTATAACTGCTTTCACATCCATATAATGCTACATTCTTCTTATGTTGAAGTTGTATGTTGTATAGACATACAGCTGCAACACATGGAAATGTATCTCTGAGAAAGCTCCTTCACTTGTTTTCAACAATAACTGATTAAAAGAGCTAGGGAGAAAGGGGGAGAGGGGGGGGGGTTGACTCATTATGAATGGGTCCAGCACGGGTCGAATGGCGGGTCAGCAGAGTTACACACTGTGACTGGCTCATGATCAGACAGTGGTTTACGGAGCGGTAGATTGGCTTTACAAAAACCCGGAGCGTTCAATGAAATGACGCTTTTAAAAAAAAAAAACTCTCGATCACGCAAATTTGATCGTGGGAAGTCAAAATCGTGATTAAAATTCGATTAATTGTGCAGCCCTAGCAGAGATGAACTGAAACTTGTGGCCAAAAGTTAAGTGAAAAGCTGAAGGAGCAGCTCATTAACGTGTTAACTTAGTGTCGCCCAATGGCTGCTCTCAGTTTGTTTCTTCTTACCCAGAATGACCTCAGGCGCTCGGTAGAACCTGGACTGGATGTAGGTGTAAACTCTCTGATGTTCGTAGCAGCTAGAACCAAAATCTATGACCTGGAGACGGAAAGAAGGCATATTTTATAGATGGATTAACGAGCCTTTAGTAGCACAAGCACGCACAGAGAAACCTCGATGGCTTTAAAGATTACCTTGATGCCGCTGCGTCCCTGCTGCTTGAGTAAAATGTTCTCGGGCTTGAGGTCGCAGTGGATGATGCGGTTCTTGTGCAGCGAGTCTAGGCACTGCAGGATGGAGTGGGCGAACTTCCTGACCAGCGGGAGGCTGAAGCCCTGGAATTTGTTCTTCTTGATGAGCTCGTACAGGTTCATGCTGAGCAGCTCGAAGGTCATGCAGATGTGGTTTCGGAAGGTGAAGTTCTCCAGCATGTGGATGACGTTCATGCTCGAGTCCTTGTCCTGCTTCCTCAGGTGCTCCAGGATGCGGATCTCCTCCGCTGCCTGCCGGTGGAAGCGCTTCTCGTTGCGGACCATCTTCAGAGCCACGTGGGTCTGCGACCGGTGGTCGAAGGCCTTCACCACCTGCAGGGGGACCAGAAACACTTTCATTCATCTTAACCCTCGTGTTGTCTTTTCTTACGTTTTTCTCAATTTTTTCAACACTTTTTTCAATATTTTTTTTTTTTTAAATTAACACTAACTTATTAACTTTAGTTTTACAGTTACTGTTGGAATTTACGGTCAATAAACCTCATTTATAGGAAATTACATTACCTAATGTTTGAGTTAGAAAAGCAGAAATTAGGAATTATTGAGACTAAAATTAAAGGAATGGATGTTGATGATAATCACAGACTGGAATATGTCAACTTTTACTCTCAATACTATTTCAAAAACACTTCAATTTGGTTTCAAATGCTATAAAATTGAATAAGACGCCCCAAAATTAATGAAAGTAGAGATTTGTACTTGGCAAAGAGCGTAGTGTGGAATCAATCATGTTATTTTGGGGAATTAAAAAGAACATTGATATAGGACAACATGAGGGTTAATCTCTGTAAGGATCCTTTCCATTTTCCTAAACACTATAATAATAATAATAATAATAATCATAATAATCATCATCATCTGATCCTGTCAGCTTCAAAAACAGAACTTTTAGTGGACGCAAACTCACGGTGACCATCAGTCCTACAGAGTTACATTGCAGCCGGTTACGGCGTTCTCGATCAATCCAACCATCACCAGTAGTCGTATGGTAGTACTACGGTTAGCAGTCGTACCTGTCCGAAGCTGCCCTTGCCGATGACCTTCAGGACTTCGTAGCGGTAGGAGATGTGGTCGTGTGGAACGTGGATGTAGGATCCCTGATCGTCGTCGTAGCCGCCGTTGTTGGCTCCACCGAGGACCCCTGACCTCTTCTTAGCATTCGGACCGACAAAATACACTACGGAGGAAGAAGTATGAGACCATTCGACATTCTCAGTAAATATTATTGATAAGATTATTGGTTTGTTATCTGTAGACGGACAGTTTAAAACATAGATGGTAAAAAACAAAACACGCCTTCCTTACAAAAGCGAAGCCAAAATATTCCACATGTAGGCGCTGCCATCTTGTCCTGTTGCCTGTCAGGTAGGGCTGCACGATGTGAGGAAAATAGCTTAATTGCGGTTATTTTGACTGATATCGCGATATGATTCCCAATATTGGAGGGAATGGTTGTTTATGTATCATTCTCATTTTCATTGAACATGATTAACATTGAAAGAAATTAAAAGGATTATAGTGTGATTTAAGCGAGGATCTGTATTCTGTAGGATAGGATGTGTAGGCCGGGACGTCGCTGCAGCGCCACAGCACTTCATTCAGAATGGATTGGCACATATTTTGTTTTTAACAAATATGGCGCCCCCGCGATTTGGATATTGCACTAGTCCAAATTGCAATTTTGATACAACGGTGACTAATTGTGCAGCCCTGTGTCTCAAACTCTGTTCTAACTGAGACGTGTATCAGCTGATTTATATAGCTCACGTTACTGTATTGTGTGAACAGTTAACTTCATACTTATTTGTTTTCATGAAACTATAAAATCCTGGTATTAAGTACATGTAAGAGATACAGGTCCATGTAATACATATCAATCCAATGAGAAATGTGGCCTGTTTCCATGAGCCGATTGTGATTGGTTTAAAGAAATGCAACCAGCCCAGAATGCTTTGGTGGTTAACGCCGCTCACCTTCAGGGTAGCTGAACACCTCGTGATGCTCGAGAGACGACATTTTGGACATGAACTGCTTCATGGCCTGCTCCGGGGTCATGGGGGTGGGCTTTGGCTTGCTGTCCGTCGACTTGTTGGAGGAGGCGCTGCCCTGCCGGCAGTGGTGGGGGGGCTCCGAGGCCGAGGTCTGGCGGTCAGGCAGCGGCAGGCCCGGCCGGGTGGAGCTGAGAGGAGCCAGGCCATTGGGCTGGGAGGTCAGCACCGGACGCTTGTTGGTGTTCTCCTCGTACAGCTGGGTGACGTGGACGTGCGACTGCGACGACAGCTGGACGGCATCCGACATGGCGATTTTAGAGCCTCCCTGAGGGGAACACAGAGACGTTGGATCAGCCCTGATGGAAAGGCTTTTCTGCCTTTAATGGATAGGAAAGGGTAGTTGAGAAAGGGGGAGGACATGCAGTAAATCGTCACAGGTCAGATTCGAACCCTGGACCTCTGTTTACGTGCGCCTGCTCTACCCACTGAACCAACCCGGCCACAAAACTGCAACTACTGTTGTAAACGAACGGTTAAGATAAGAAAAACTTCAGAACAGAACAGAGTGACAGAAATTTGTCTTTGACAGGGCAAGCTCAGATGACACAACATACATAGAAGAATGTAAAGATACATATAGAAACAGTGTGATAACATTGACTGTATAAACATGTGCAAGATGCAAAAACAGTGCAAGAAAAAGCCTGAATGAAGCGGTTTGATGTTGTGTATGTATGGCTGTTCACTTTGGTGATGTCAGTGGGGATGAAGGATTTTTTTTGATTTTATTTATTAATTTATTTGACGGGGACAGAGTACATTAATTAACATTGCTGTAAATGCACCAGTTAGCCAAAAGGCTATTATTCATCCGTTGTCCTTGGACAGATCTTACAATTGTCTACTTAAAAAAAACAATAAAAACAGATATAACTCTTCAAATCCCGTTGATAAATACAGTGTACAAGTTTGCTATAATACAGATATGTTTGTCCCTGGACAAATGGGACCCTGTAGCGTCGACCTGATGGCAGTAACTGATAGGATTGGTGAAGCAGGTGGGTGGGATCCTGTGTGATTATAGTGGCTTTCCTGAGTACTGCCTGGGTGTGAAGTTCTGTTAGGGGCATTTGGGGGGGAGCCAATTATCTTTATAATGGCCTGATTTATCATTTGTGCAAGTTTTACCACATTATAAAGACATTCAGACCTTTTCAGGTCGTCTGGGACAAATCTGCTTTCTGTCCCCAGAGTCAGAACTAAGCATGGAGAAGAAGCAGTGTTCAGTTTTATGCATCATATGTCTTTTTTTGGATGATGTTGAAAAGAAAACATGAGCCAACATAGGAGACTCTCCCCTGAATGGAGCCTGAAAGATATCGGGCTGAATGTATGTATGTATGTATGTAGGTAGGTAGGTATGTATGTAGGATTACTGTCCACAAATTGAAAATGTATTCCCTCGAATGAAGAACTCACATAGTCTGATTACTACAAAGAGACAGCTGTCCCCCTCTCTTTCTCTCTTTCTGTCTCTTTGTCTCTCGCACAGTGAGTCACTCCCTGTTGCTGTGGTGACCAGCACACCTGGGTCCTTTCAACAACAACAGAGGTGCATTTGGACACACACACACACACACACACACACACACACACACACACACACACACACACACACACACACACAGAGAGTTCAAAGACCTACCTGTTGCGGTAACGTGTGTGTGTGTGTGTTCTTGTAATCCGGTCAATAAGGGGATTAAGGTATCAAAATACAGAAGTGAGTCAGGAGATGCAATTGAAACAACAACACAAACCGCCAGTGTGTGTGTGTGTGTGTGTGTGTGTGTGTGTGTGTGTGTGTGTGTGTTTTGTCCTCTCTCACCTATCCTTAGACTCTTAGCATTAAGCCCAGTTCAGACCAAAGATTTGCGACGAGACAAAACCATTTTATAATATTGTAGGAAAAGTTTTAACGTTTGGCGGTGAATATATCAAGTGACTGTGTGGTGGCTAGAGTCTGGTGCTGCAGCTCCTCAAACCCACTGGCGGTGTACCCCTCCCATCCATTACAGAGCAACTTGAACTCCTACCCTCAGGGAGGCGTTTTAGAGCACAGCAAACTGAAACATCTTCAAGAAATCCCTCATCCCCAATGCTGTGAAGGTGCTAAATAACACTGGGAACCGTATCTAAAGGTCCCATGGCATGACAATCTCACTTTGACGTTTTTTAGCATTAATATGCGTTCCCCCAGCCTGCCTATGGCCCCCCAGTGGCTAGAAATGGTGATAGGTGTAAACCGAACCCTGGGTATCCTGCTCTGCCTTTGAGAAAATGAAAGCTCAGATGGGCCGATCTGGAATCTTCCTCTTATGCCATCATAAAGAGGTTACCTCCTCTTTCTCCGCTTTGACCACCCAGAGAATTTGGCCCCCCCATCAGAGAGAGACAACATGGCTTTCAAACAAGCAAAGTAGCAGCTGGTCAAGACCAAGCCCCCAGTGCGTTACAAGTTTCAACTAGTCTCTTGTGAATCTTTGGTCTGGACTGGACTTTAGCAGTCCAGTAAATGATCAGAAATTAAAATATTTCCCGGACTGTTGATACTGAAGATGTTACCACTGCGAGTAGCCTAATGGTACTGTTGCAACCACGACTACTGCTGTTAAAACTACTGATATCTCAGGGTTAAATAGCCACCTTGCTCAATAAACATGTTTCCCTTGCTAAGTGATGAGGCACCGCTGATCTTTCTGGAAGTTAATAAATAAATAAAAGCCTGCACTATAAAATCTTACGGGAAACTGAGCTAATGCTAATAGTCCCTTTGAAGGTAATAGAGTTCCTTCATACCATTAGTCGTGTATGTGTGTGTGTGTGTTTGTGTGTGTGCGCGCCTGTGTGTCCTTCACACCAGCCTATAAACCAATCAGCTGTTTAAAGCATCCCGGAGCAGAGGGCTATTCTTAGCCGCGTGGCTACAGCTGACTGTTCCAGGGAACTGCTCCTCAGGCTACATCCACACTACTACTACTTTGGGGCAGCCGTAGCTCAGTCCGCAGGACTTGGCTTGAGAATCTGAGGGTCAACGGTTCAAGTCCCTGTGCGGCCCAAGTACAGAGCGTAGACTGGTAGCCCATGATTAAGGCCCCACACCCCCAACTGCTAGTCTAGAGCACTAGAGCTGCAAAGCTGAATCGATCAGTTATTAATCCGCCACTATTTTGATAATTGATAGGAATGTCTCAATCAGCTTGTTTTGGCCCCCCATCTAATTTTTTTAAATATTGAATATATACCGACAACAAGTCCCGGTACGATACTTGTATTTGCTTAGATGTAGAGCTGCACACCGGTTTTCAGTTTACAGAAATAACTAAGTAAAGTAGAAGATGTATTCAGCATTTGTGTAAAACTCTCTCCTATAAAATCAACTTATAATGGTATAAAATGAACTGACGCATTGTAAGGTGATCGGGGATCTGCAGTCACCCCGATCAGTTCAAAAGTGCAATCAAATACTTCCCTATCCGATCGGGACATCCCTAATTATCAATTAATAGGTTTGAGTCTTTATTTTTTTTAAGATAAAAAAAACAACATAAAAAAAACCCGATTTCTGTTTCTTAACCCTCATGTTGTCCTCGGGTCAAATTTGACCTGTTTTCAGTTTTTTCATCACATAAAATGGGCCGTCAAAATAAGCTGAAAATGTCAACATTAGAAATATCAAATGACTTTGGAAAAAACATAAAAAAAAAAGACCCACAACGTTGAAAAAGTGACAAAAATGTCAGAAAATGCCCTAACTTTTTTTTCATGGTTGACAGGAAGACAACACAAGGGTTAAATGTGAAGATTTTCTAGTTTCTTCACTCCTCTGTGACAATTGTGGACAAAACAACAGCTAAAGTCCACCGTGACGTCCACATTTTTCACCATTTTCTGACATTTCAGAGACTAACCAACAACCAATTCATCCAGAAAATAATCCACAGATTCACAGACAATGAGAACGACCCTTAGTTGCAGCTGTAGTCTCGCAGCACTCACAGTTCAATACCAACTGTTATTTACTAGAAATGGGAAAAATAATCTCAGTTCTCTCTAGAACGATTCAATGCTCAATTCTGATAAGCTAATAATTAAAAAATAAATAAATATATATATTAAATGTGTTGATTTTTCATGTCAAAGTTCCTTTCTCCAGACAAATCAGAAAACAGAGTGACTGAAAGAGGCGAGAGTGCAGAAAAAAAAACACAAAAAGGGCCAAAAGGAAAAAATAAATAAGTTTTGTACACGTACACAATCTAATTAGATATGCATTAAATAATTAGGCAAAGCACATAAAGGCTGTTGATCTGCCAACGTTATGGAACAGTCTTCCAGTGGATATTAGACTGGCATGTTCAATTTGGGTCTTTAAATCGAAGCTCAAAACTTACTTATTCACTGCTGCGTATGAGTCCTAAATGCTCATTTATCCTTGATGTATTTGTATAGTGTTATTTACTTTTTACTGTCTCGATTTTAATTTTTTTTCACTGTTTGTATTTAAATTGTATTTTTGCTGTAAAGCACTTTGATGGAAAGCGCTCTATAAATAAATGTATTATTATTATTATTATTATTATTATTATCATCACATTACATGCGACCACCTCATGCTTCATGTTGTAAGAAGCCCGTTCTCCACCTTTAACCACGACTCTATTTTTATTGTGACTACACAATAAAACCCCCAGTAGACCAAACATCTCATTACAACTTGTGTGTGACAAATACATGTCAAAATCTAAGCGTTGTTGAGCTGCTTTGTCTGCTTTATATGTATATTTTTAAAAATCACACATGGAAATGTAGATTAAAAAAATGAATGCATCGATAATCTGTTCACAATCGAACCGTTGGCCTCTGGATCGAATCGTGAGATTCACGCCCCTAATATTAACACCCAAACACACTATCACACAACACCTGTAACCAGGGGTTACGAACCAAACAACATGAATACAGCGACTTGCAATAGAGTAAAAAAGCGTGTGTTGGTACCGTCACTGCGTTGTGGCTGCGAAGTCGCGGCAGCGCGACAGGCGACGCCGTCTGAGAGCCACTGTGACCTGGAGAGTAGACCGGCTCGCCCGCTTTGCCTGGACACAGAGAAAGAGACAGAGGGTACGTTTAATCTGATTAATGGCTTGCTGCTCAATCACAGGAGCACTTTCAGTCATAGACTCATTCTCCCAAAATGCACCACAGAGCGCCACAGGAAGTCATTCCTGCCTGTGGCCATCAAACTTTATAACTTCTCCTCTAAGTGTCTGACATACACACACTTAGAGGTTAAAACTGGACAATATTATCTGTGCAATAACACTGTAATGTGTGCATACTTAATACTTAACTGCTACTATTATTATTATTATTACGTTTCATCATTGCAACACCTTATAATGTTAATTATGTAAATAATGTATCATAATATTCCTTTAACTATGTAAATATCCACACTCCTTATATTTCTTTATTTATATTTCTACTATTTGTGCAACTGCAACACAGAGTTTCCCTTCGCGGATCAATCAAGTATTTCTGATTCTGATTATTTGTATTCAGATGAGAAGAAGATGGAAATCAGCTTCACGTCTGTGTGTCCAGTACAGAGATAGATGCAGGACCGCCAGCGTTTCTTAGGACGCCATCACAAGTTACGCGATTCAGATCGCCTGTCTCATTCTGTTTTTATTTTAAAAGGTCCCATGGCATGAAAATGTCACTTTGAGGTTTTTAACATTAATATGAGTCCCCCCAGCCCGCCTATGGCCCCCCAGTGGCTAGAAATGGTGATAGGTGTAAACCGAGCCCTGGGTATCCTGCTCTGCCTTTGAGAAAATGAAAGCTCAGATGGACCGATCTGGAATCTTCCTCTTATGATGTCATAAGGGGAAAGGTTACCTCCCCTTTCTCTGCTTTGCCAACCCAGAGAATTTTGCCCCCCCATGAGAGAGAGACATCATTGCTTCCAAACGAGCAAAATGGCTGTTAGTTAAGGCCACACCCCCAGCATCCACCTTGCCCCCCTTCTCCTCAAAAGCTACAGACTCAGAAATGGCACTTACTAAGGAAAGCTCATTGTGGGGCTGGCTCTAGTGGCTGTAAGTCTGCACAGAGACTTCAGATACAGTATTAGGGACCACTAAGGTCTATATAAAGAGACTTCAGATACAGTATTAGGGACCACTAAGGTCTATATAAAAGAGACTTCAGATACAGTATTAGGGGACCACTAAGGTCTATATAAAGAGACTTCAGATACAGTATTAGGGACCACTAAGGTCTATATAAAAGAGACTTCAGATACAGTATTAGGGACCACTAAGGTCTATATAAAGAGACTTCAGATACAGTATTAGGGGACCACTAAGGTCTATATAAAGAGACTTCAGATACAGTATTAGGGGACCACTAAGGTCTATATAAAGAGACTTCAGATACAGTATTAGGTACCACTAAGGTCTATATAAAGAGACTTCAGATACAGTATTAGGGGACCACTAAGGTCTATATTAAGAGACTTCAGATACAGTATTAGGGGACCACTAAGGTCTATATAAAGAGACTTCAGATACAGTATTAGGGGACCACTAAGGTCTATATAAAGAGACTTCAGATACAGTATTAGGGGACCACTAAGGCCTATATAAAGAGACTTCAGATACAGTATTAGGGGACCACTAAGGTCTATATAAAGAGACTTCAGATACAGTATTAGGGGACCACTAAGGTCTATATAAAGAGACTTCAGATACAGTATTAGGGACCACTAAGGTCTATATAAAAGAGACTTCAGATACAGTATTAGGGGACCACTAAGGTCTATATAAAGCATCCAAAGAGCACCATGTCAGGGACTTTTGAACAGTTATATATTTGGTGAGTATACATAGAGAAAATCAAATATCATGACAAGGCTGCACGATATGAGGAAAATACGGTTCTTGAACAATAAGGATATTACTTGCAAATATTTTATATATTACTATTATTACTGACAAAAAAACATGACGTACTCAGTTCTGCTGCTTTCAGAAGGCTATTTCCCTAAAATGCAACAAACTGCTTGTTGAATTTCAAACAAATGAAAGGAAATCCTTTCCAACTTTCTTTTACTGAACAATGAATTGAATATTAAAAGTTTAAAGTGCAGTTTTCTACTGTGAGTTGAAGTGAAATGAACAAAAACAGAGAAATGTTTATTTTTCGATGAAACAGATGTTGATAAGTTTCCTTTTGGGGACGTCATTTGAAATTGGGGAAAAATTAGAAGTTGGAAAAAAGGTAATAAATTGAAATATGTTAAAAATCGCAGTAATATCGTATCGTGGGCATGAGTATCGTGATGATATCGTATCGGGAGGCGTCTGCTGATCCCACTGGAGCTGTCTGCTTAAGTCCTCACAGTGGTGGGGGGGAGACGGTTGGGGGTTTGGGATTTGGGGGGGGGGGTTGCCTGGTTTGAGCTCTGACTACATGACAAAGTATCAACCTTTCAAAGCACAAGATGTGTGGATGCCTCCCTTCAACATACCAAATATTACATAACTTGACGAGCACTGAAAGAGCTCGTTGCGTAACACGCGGCGGGAACATACGTGTCGAGCTCCCAAAATACTCAAAAGTGGTCCGGATTAGAGGATCCTGTCCTGTCCCACTCCCATAGAAAGAAATCTTGTCCCGTCCCCCTCCCAGACCAAAGTTTAAAAACTAATCCCATCCCATCCCGCTCCTGTTTAAACTGACTCACGCTCCTGTACCGCTCCCATTTATGTTTTTCTTCAATTAGTGTTTAGTTAATACATAGAATTTGATTTAATCTGATTTAATTTGATTTAATCTGCTCTCCATCCTGTTTTAGACCAGCTGCTGAGCCTGTTTCTAGATTTTCTCCAGAAAATGGAAGACAGCAAATAAAAGAAAAACAGTACATAGTTCACACAATGTCTGCAATAGTTTAATAAACCCAAACAGCACATAAAGCTGCATTTTACTCATTTATTGTTGAGTAAACAATACATTTATAGTTTACATTTATAGTTTAATTACATGTTAACGATTTTTTTCATCAATTATGCTCTTGCATAATGAGTCCATCTTAGTTATATGTTGCTGTGTAGGAACAAAAGTGCATCTACATTATCTGGATTGAGGGTAGAAGCCTCTCCTCTATCAGTCTTCCCAACACTGAAGCTACGCTCAGAAGGAGGACTTGTTGCGGGGACAGCTAGCAGCCTCCTGGCGACCGGTACGAGCCCACCTGACATGTCGTCTTTGCTATTGGTCGATTCCCGCTCCCATCTGCTCCTGTTAACCATTTATCCTGTACCGTCCAAATCCCGTGATTAATAGTAAATATGACTCCCATCCTGCAGGAATCCCACGGGAATCCAGTGACCCATGGGATTCCCAAAAAAATGTCAGCCTCTAGTCCGGATCCCTCCGACAGACCGCCGTGTTTTCACAGAGAGAAACCAATCAGGGACAGGTTAGATATCTTTAGAACAGAGGCCGGTTATAAGCGTTGTTTTGATGAGAGAAAAGAAGCCGACCGGTCCTAAGCACCAGCTCTTAAATCCCTAAATTCACCAATCAATCGCAGCCAATCAGGAACCAGGAGGACAACCTCGAAGGCTTCAGCCGACACTTTCCCACAAGACGACATCCAGCAGCTAGAATCTAGTTAAATAGGAAGGAAAATGTAACCTCGCGGTTATAGTGACTGAAATTATCACGGTTTTCTGTATTATCGCGGGATATTTTAAAAGTGTGTTTAACCCTTGTACGGTATTCAGGTCAAATTGACCCATTTCACATTTTCACAAGAAAAATGGTCCCAGTTCCATGTTTTCTACCTGAAATCAGCACCTTACCTTATTTCCTGAGATAAACATGTATTCCTGACTCAGAACATTATTCTGGATATGACACTTATGTTGTTTCCATAGTGATTTTTAACATGAATTATAACCTGATGATAAAAACGAACCCCACGTTAAGATGTTGAGAAAGCACCGTTAGGGTTACACGAGCGGAAATAGTTTCAAAGAGTGTAACAGCGTTTTTTTAAATTACAAAAATATAGACAACTTATCTAACTTATCAATGTCCTTTTTTATTCCCCAAAATAACATGATTGATTCCACACAACGCTCTTTGCCAAGTACAAATCTCTACTTTCATTAATTTTGGGGCGTCTTATTCAATTTTATAGCATTTGAAACCAAATTGAAGTGTTTTTGAAATAGTATTGAGAGTAAAAGTTGACATATTCCAGTCTGTGATTATCATCAACATCCATTCCTTTAATTTTAGTCTCAATAATTCCTAATTTCTGCTTTTCTAACTCAAACATTAGGTATAATTTCCTATAAATGAGGTTAATTGACCATAAATTCCAACAATAACTGTAAAACTAAAGTTAATAAGTTAGTGTTACGTAGTGTTGAACGTCAAAAAAAGTGTCAAACATTGAAAAAAAAGGGACAAAAACGTAAGAAAAAGTTAAAAACCGATAAAAAGCGTCAATAAGTGTTTTTATTTTCAATTTTGACGGGAAGACAACACAAGGGTTATTATTATTATTATTATTATTATTATCAACAACAAAATGTCTGGAAGAGCAACTATGAAAAAAAGTCAAAAACATCAAAAATGTTTAAAAAATGCGAGAAAATTAGGGCTGCAACTGACTATTAATGTGGTGTGTAGTGGTTTAGTCTATTAGACGTTTATTTATTTATTTATTTATTTTAAAAGGATCCCCATTAGCTGACGCCAAGACGACAGCTAGTCTTCCTGGGGTCCAAACAATACATCCAAAAGACAATAAATACAACCAAAATTACTCACAAATATATCATATATAAATTCACAAACAAAACTGACAATGCAAAAAATACTAACAAACTAAATATAATAAAGAATAATATAGCACATGATACAACCTCACTCAACCAATCCAGATAATATTATGATATCGAAAACAAATGTAGTCTAAGTCTTTTTTTAAAACCCTTTTTTCCCTCGTTGTCCCGAATCCCAACTGGAAGATTGTTCCAATATACAACTGACCTATAAAACACAGTCCTCTTCATACAGTCAGATTTAGGTAGTGGTAAAGAAATCTGTCGACTATTCACCCCTCTTGTATAATGTGAATGCATATCTGAGCAATAAGTTATATTATTATATTAATAATTCCATGAAAATGTACTAACAAATTAACAGATAGTCTATGCTTGACCTCCAACCAAGCAAGACGTTCATGCATCTCTGCAACTCTAGTTCTCGAAGAACAACCAAGAACCAGCGTGTGGAAGAAGTTCAGTGATGACACCCGTGTCTGCTCAAAACGAGTATGAGAAGACATGCTTCTGGGCGCCCGGGTGGGTCACCTGGTAGAGCGCGCGCCCGTGTACAGTAGCTCAGCCCGAACCTGCGGCCCTTTGCTGCATGCCACCCCCCCCCCCCAAACCCCCCATGCCTAAGCTGTCCTGTCAAACATAAAAGACCTCAAAAATGCCACACACACAGAAAAAATGTGTGTGTTGAGGTAACTTTACCTTTACTTAAAGGGACAGTGCAGGTGTTTTTAAGCCTGGTTGTTAAGGCTGCACAATATCTGTTTTTCATCGTTATGACGATAACTGGCGCGATGAAAATATCGCGAAAGACATCGCGATGTTTTGTGTTAGTTGAAAGAAAATATTAGTAGAAATTGCACTTTAAAATGTAAGTGTCACTTGTTTTAGTGGAGCTTTAATATCCAGAATCACAAGAACTAGAAGGTTTCCTTTCATTGGTTTTACATTCAACGAGCTTGTATTAGATGAATCTCAGCAGTTTAATATGTGTTATTTACTGGACGTAATATCGTTATTATCGCGGTATTCAACAACGTGAACTGAGTGGACTTTAAGCAGGTCCCTTGGACCGGACTGACCCGGGACAAAGTGTTCCGATCTAGGCTAGAGCCTGCTGGTCCTGCAGGTTGACTCAGGCTAAGGAGGATGAAGGTTTTAATATAGCCTGATAATTCTCTCTCTCTCTGTGTCTGTCTCTCTGTGACTGTCTCTCTGTCTCTCTCTGTGTCTGTCTCTCTGTCTCTCTCTCTATGTGTCTGTCTCTCTCTCTCTCTATGTGTCTGTCTCTCTGTCTCTCTCTCTCTCTGTCTCTCTCTCTGCGTGTGTGTGTCTCTCTTTCTCTCTCTGTCTGTCTCTGTCAGTGTCTTTCCGTCTATCTGTCTCTCTCTCTGCCTGTCTCAATATATGTCACATATATACAGCATGATATCTGCTACAACTAACACCTATTTTCATTCTCCGTTAACCCGATGACGTCATTATTATGATGATATGATTTCATTTAACAAAAAAAAACAACTTTGTAGAGACGAGGGGGCATCTTTAACCCTCATGTTGTCCTCATGTTATCCTCATGTTGTCCCCATGTTGTCCTCATGTTATCCTCATGTTGTCCTCATGTTGTCCTATATCAATGTTCTTTTTAATTCTCCAAAATAACATGATTGATTCCACACAACGCTCTTTGCCAAGTACAAATCTCTACTTTCATTAATTTTGGGGCGTCTTATTCAATTTTATAGCATTTGAAACCAAATTGAAGTGTTTTTGAAATAGTATTGAGAGTAAAAGTTGACATATTCCAGTCTGTGATTATCATCAACATCCATTCCTTTAATTTTAGTCTCAATAATTCCTAATTTTTAACTTTTTCTTATGTTATTTTTGGAATTTATGGTCAATAAACGTCATTTATAGGAAATTATACCTTATGTTTGAGTTAGAAAAGCAGAAATCGCTGCTCTACAACGTCCCTGTTAGTGATGGCGTTGCATAGTCTGTCCACCAGAGGACGCTCTACTACGTCCCTGTTAGTGATGGCGTTGCATAGTCTGTCCACCAGAGGACGCTCTACAACGTCCCTGTTAGTGATGGCGTTGCATAGTCTGTCCACCAGAGGACGCTCTACAACGTCCCTGTTAGTGATGGCGTTGCATAGTCTGTCCACCAGAGGACGCTCTACAACGTCCCCGTTAGTGATGGCGTTGCATGGTCTGTCCACCAGAGGACGCTCTACAACGTCCCTGTTAGTGATGGCGTTGCATAGTCTGTCCACCAGAGGACGCTCTACAACGTCCCCGTTAGTGATGGCGTTGCATAGACTGTCCACCAGAGGACGCTCTACAACGTCCCTGCTAGTGATGGCGTTGCATGGTCTGTCCACCAGAGGACGCTCTACAACGTCCCTGTTAGTGATGGCGTTGCATAGTCTGTCCACCAGAGGACGCTCTACAACGTCCCCGTTAGTGATGGCGTTGCATAGTCTGTCCACCAGAGGACTTTAAGTTTCATATCTTAAGTTTGTATTTTTATACATTTTATTTATCAGAACTTTAATATATTTTGATGTTCTGTTCTGTTGAGACAACAAAACAAAATTATCATATTATTTTAGGGAGAATAACCAAGTATTTGTATCTGTATCGGCCTGGCTCTAATCTCAAAGCTGTTGCAAGCGAATGAACGGAAACCCTCGCAGGCCACCGTCCAGCCCTCGGCAGCGTCCCGTGCTGCTGCAGGTTGACGTGGACAGATGGTCTCTGTGGCTGCTCTTTGCTTTTAATCTGAACGCTCACTGTAATCCTGCTAATGAGGACAACTCGGCTGCCAACGCGCTGCCAAACGGCTACAAACAAACAATGCGGCCCTCTGATGTGCAACATCGCTGTGATACGTAGACTGCAGCCTCAGCACAAACGCTGCAGGAAACAATGCAGCCTCTCTAATGCATCTTCACTGTAATACTGCTAATGACTGGGGACAATCAATCAACACATCCCCATATACCCGTCAGGGTGCAGCACCCGGGCCGTTTTGGGCAGCACCTAAGCTGAATGAATGCAACTAAAAGACTTTTTTTTGTCTTTAAGAGTGTTATTTTGTACCTGCTTTAGCTTTACTTACATTTTTGATAGATGATGGTGATAATAAAAGTCTAAAGTGATGTGAAAAGAGATCCAAAACTACCACAAAGGGACTAGGGGTGGGAATCGCCAGAGGCCTCCTGATACGATATTGTCCCGATGCTTATGTCACGAGACGATATAATTGTGATTTTCAAATGACGTCCCTAAAAAGGAAACTTTGTCAACATCTGTTTCACCTAAAAAGACACATTTCTCTGTTTGTTCATCTCACGTCAATGTTATTGCTGCAAAATGGGACAAACTGACAATCACATGTATAATATATAATAATAGATACGTGGCGCCTGCAGTGTTCCCCCCACTCCTAAAAGGGACACACATAGACTACTATGAGATGCCGAATGACCCCACGTGTGTCTGAAATGTTGGAAAAGCTAGAACAGATCCTCCATCCATCCATCTTCATCCACTTATCCGGTATCGGGTCTCGGGGGCAGCAGCTCCAGTAGGGGACCCCAAACTTCCCTTTCCCGAGCCACATCAACCATCTCCGACTGGGGGATCCCGAGGCGTTCCCAGGCCAGGTTGGAGATATAATCCCTCCACCTAGTCCTGGGTCTTCCCCGAGGCCTCCTCCCAGCTGGACGTGTCTGGACCACCTCCCTAGGGACCCCCCCAGGAGGCATCCTCACCAGATGCCCAAACCACCTCAACTGGCTCCTTTCGACGTGAAGGAGCAGCGGCTCTACTCCGAGCTCCTCTTGGAGGACTGAGCTTCTCACCCTATCTCTAAGGGGGACGCCAGCCCCCCTCCTGAGGAAACCCATTTCGGCCGCTTGTACCCTGGATAGAACAGATCCTGCATAAAACTCAAAAAACACTTGAAGACTAAACTTGCTAAAGAAGTCTACAGTGGACCAATCATTAGATCTGAGAAAAGTCATTCAGTTAGTCTGGATGCTCGCATTGATTTTACATTCGGCTTAAGTGCTGCCCAAAACGGGTGCTGCATCTCCGCCTTGTAATGGTTGGGGAAAGCATTCATTGATTCACTAATTCACTTCAACATTTAGATGGAAGGTGTTCAAGAGCAGCAGGTGTGTGACCGTCATTCCCAAAAGGTCCTTTTAGGGTCACCAAATGTCCATTTTTGGAAACGCCTAGACATATACCCATTCAAAAACCGGTGTAAAATATAAAGATATGAAACTGGGACTGGGTAAGACGCCTTGCTGGAGCCCCATTGGGTTTTCAGGCTAATACGTCCCAGCAATAGTCATTAGCGGGCCTTTTTCTATAAAAAGAATTAAGGCGGACATAAAAAACTGTTTTACAATATATTCAAACTTCTATTACTCAAAGCCAATAACACTTACAGCCTCAGAGTGTTGCCTTTCAAAAGAAACCATAGACATGCACGTAGTACAGACGGATAAAGAACAGCTCTCCAGTTCCTTTGGGTATGCCTTGGTTAGCCGCTAAAGCTAAGTCGCTAAGGGGTCAGGGGTCAGGGGTCATTGATCAAACAAATATGATATTCTCAGCTTCTCCTAAGATGCCAGTATTTATTGCTTTTAACTGTTTTATATTGTTTTAAATTGAATATCTTTGGACCGTTGCTTCAACCAGACTACTAATCTGTTCAGACACTTTATAGGTCGAACTACGAATCGCCTTAACCCCCATGTTGTCCCCATGTTGTCCCCATGTTGTCCCCATGTTGTCCTCATGTTGACCCCATGTTGTCCTCATCTTGTCCTCATCTTGTCCTCATCTTGTCCCCATGTTGTCCTCATCTTGTCCCCATGTTGTCCTCATCTTGTCCCCATGTTGCCCTCATGTTGTCCTCATGTTGTCCCCATGTTGTCCTCATGTTGTCCTCATGTTGTCCCCATGTTGCCTTCATGTTGTCCCCATGTTGTCCTTATGTTGTCCTCATGTTGTCCTCGGGTCAAATTGCCCCGTTTTCGCTCTTTGCCAAGTACAAATCTCTACTTTCATTAATTTTGGGGCGTCTTATTCAATTTTATAGCATTTGAAACCAAATTGAAGTGTTTTGAAATAGTATTGAGAGTAAAAGTTGACATATTCCAGTCTGTGATTATCATCAACATCCATTCCTTTAATTTTAGTCTCAGTAATTCCTAATTTCTGCTTTTCTAACTCAAACATTAGTTATAATTTCCTATAAATGAGGTTTATTGACCATAAATTCCAAAAATAACTGTAAAACTAAAGTTAATAAGTTAGTGTTACGTAGGGTTGGAAACAAAAAAGCCATTGAAAAAGCCAAAAAACATTGAAAAAAAGCATCAAAAGTGGGACAAAAACGTAAGAAAAAGTCAAAAACATCCATAGAAAGAGTCAACAAAAGTGTTCATTTTCAATTTTGACAGGAAGACACCACAGACGATTAACACATTTTTTGGAAGAATAATAAACATGGACTAATAAAGCATTGTACCAGTAATATAATAAAAATACCACTAACATCAGCCTAAAAAAGTCCAGTATTGCTGAGACTAACCCAGACGGTCCACGTGGCCCGTCAGCCAGTCGTCGGCTCCGCGGGGCCTCCAGCTCGGCCGTAAATAACGATACTGTACTCTGCACTGTACGTTACATTCTAATAATGTACCAGGGATCTATACTGAAGATCACACTCAGGATCCTTTGCACCGAGCCTGACAGATGCACGCCAACAGGCTGGAACAGCAGCGTGCTGCATGTGAACTTGACACCGAGCTGGAAATGCCGGCGAGCACGCCCGGCATGCTGCTCGACAGGACGGGTGGGAAAATCTGCAGCAATGTGACCGCACACATGCCGCAGTGTGACGCTCGGCGGGGTCACACACTCCCAGAGGGGGGCCGAGTACAGAAAACTGTAGGGGGTAGGGGAGGGGGGATCACCAGGCGCCTCCCGATACGACATCATCACAATGCTTATGATACGATATTGCGATAATGTGCGACATGTTGCAATATTCTGTGGCTTTTATAATGGCCGATTTAATAAATAAAATGTTTTTTTTAATATTCTTTATTATTATTTTTTATAATGACATTATTCTGATAAATGGCGAAGCATCGGGGGCAATTTGGGGCTCAGTGTCTTGCCCTAGGACACTTCGACTTGGGACTGCAGGGCCAGGGATCGAACCACCAACCTTCAAACTGGCAGGAAACCGCTCTACCACTGAGCCACCCCTATAACCTTTTTTCCAACTCCTGATTTTTCCCCAATTTCAAATGACGTTCATCTCACTTCAGTGTTATTGCTGCAAAATGGGACAAACTGACCACCACATATAATATATAATAACAGAGCAATACTTGGCGTCTGTGTACCGATACAGTATTGCCACTGAAAATATCGCAAAACTCTGCTGTATTGATGTATTTATGGTCAATAAACCTAATTTATAGGAAATTATACCTAATGTTTGAGTTAGAAAAGCAGAAATTAGGAATTATTGAGACTAAAATTAAAGGAATGGACGTTGATGATAATCACAGACTGGAATATGTCAACTTTTACTCTCAATACTATTTCAAAAACACTTCAATTTGGTTTCAAATGCTATAAAATTGAATAAGACGCCCCAAAATTAATGAAAGTAGAGATTTGTACTTGCCAAACAGCGTTGTGTGGAATCAATCATGTTATTTTGGGGAATTAAAAAGAACATTGATATATGAAAACGGGTCAATTTGACCCGAGAACAACATGAAGGTTAAGTACATGTTTTGCTACTCTACCCACCTCTGATTGTAACGTATTCATACCTATCTCTTACTGTTTTCATCCCTACTATATTTCTGTTTATTCTGTGTATTACTTTGCACTTCTACTTATTTTTTGCACTTCTGGTTAGATGCTAAACTACATTTAGTTGCCTCAGTACTCAACGGCAACAAAGATGAATCTAATCCATCTAATCGAATCAGGGCTACGTAATGATGGCAAGTAATAGCTTGTCTTAAATCAAGAGATAAGTTAGTGACAACAGTATTTAACCTATTCCACATTTTAGTCTGCAATACGTCCTGTTATTACACATGCTAATATAGCTCCTACAGCCTGGCTGATACTGGATTTTTGAGGCTGAAATCAACGTTATTCAACATAACGTCAACGAGCGTTTTGGATAAGCTTCCTTTATAATTGTTTCTTTGTGGTGTTATTCTTTTGACATGAACGCTGTTATGTACTGAGCAGGACATTTGTGAACTTTTGAGGACAAACTGTTCCCAAACTATCTCAAAAATATCTTTAAAGTGCCATTTCTTGTTATTTATTGTTCGATATATGAGCTAAAAACAAGCCAATACATTTAACCATGCCTACACATTGACCTGGATCTTATAACAACTGTCAAATAACCAAATTAACATTATATATTTGCATTTAAACTATGATACATCTATACAGCATTCTACAAATACCCATCACCACGATGGAAACATCTTTTTAAGAGATATTAGCAGTTTATAAAGCTGTACAACCAAAGTTTCAGGCACATGCTCCAGCATGAATATTAACATCTAATAATAGCTCCATAACAGCATTGGCGTGTGTTTGTCATACCACTGCAATCAGATAAGGCGTATTTAAGAGCTGACAGCTATAATAAATGCATTATACCGACTTTAAAACACCAAAACTGACTCCGACTGATCTGACCGAAATGAACCGAAGCTTTATTTCTGTCAGCGGAGCTCGAGGCCAGAAATTACCAAGCAACACACACACACACACACACACACACTAACGTTAAAAAACACCAAATACCACCAAAAACCGTCTAAAATCTACACAAAAATCAACTGTCACGTGTGATTCTGTTATTAACGCGTTACAAAGCAGATAGAAACCTGTTCCTACTGCTGCTGTCACTTCTGATCTGTTAGCTAGTGATGGGCGGATCGAGTCCGATTATAGAATCGGTCACTTCAAATCGATTCATTTAATTGTATAGAACCGTTTAAGTTTTGATGAAGAACAACCATCAGAGGAGCATGTAAATGCACCTTTTTAATCTGGTCGGTTAAGTTGCAAAAGTGTGGGAATTATGAGCACTGGCACACCGAAAGGGTCGACAGGCTGACCGGGGACATACCGGACACTGTAAAAGAGTCGTTCAATAACACTCGTTCGTTTGTTTTCGCCCATCCCTAGTGCTAGCTTGCTAGCTAAAAATAAACCTGACAGACGTCTGGAGCGGCTTTCATTTTATCTGCTTAGTTTCTACAGTAACGGCTTCTCTTCTGTCCGCCATTTTTAATAACAAAAACAAGATGACATATATTTTAATGAGCAGAGAAAGAAAGCCTGTTTCATTTAGATAGCTAGCAGAGCTTTCAGCCCTTCCCTCAACTGTTTTTATCCGCTTCTGACTTATTACGTTTTAATTTACGCTAAATTTAACAGAGGTAAAGAGAAGCGAAGTATAAGCGGTGTGTCCCCGCCACACTGGCCGGGCTCAGGCGCCCTCAGCCCGGCTACAGAGGGTTGTGCTCACCCGTCGGGAGGACCGAGGTTCCGGGCTTCTTAGTCAACATGGCGGCCGCTCCTCTCTCCTTCTCCACTGGACACAAACGGACAGGACACCTCCTCTTCCTCCATCTGCAGCTCCTCCTCTTCCTCCTCCCTAAAATTACTCCTCCTCTTTCTAAATCCTCCTTCTCACTCCTCTTCTGTTTCCGACATGCAGT
>JABXJD010000096.1:462500-545000 GCA_013375575.1 Percina caprodes | reverse complement strand
GGATCTCTCTCTCTCTCTCTCTCTCTCTCTCTCTCTCTGTCTGTCTGTCTGTCTGTCTGTCTCTCTCTGTCTCTCTCTGTCTCTCTCTCTTTCTGTCTCTCTCTCTGTCTCTCTGTCTCTCTCTGTCTCTCTGTCTCTCTCTCTGTCTCTCTGTATCTCTCTCTCTTTCTGTCTGTCTCTCTCTTTCTGTCTGTCTCTCTCTCTGTCTCTGTCTCTCTCTGTCTCTCTCTCTCTTTCTGTCTGTCTCTCTCTCTCTCTTTCTGTCTCTCTCTCTCTCTGTCTCTGTCTCTCTGTCTCTTTCTGTCTGTCTCTCTCTCTCTCTGTCTCTCTCTCTCTCTCTCTCTCTCTCTCTCTCTCTCTCTCTCTCTCTCTCTCTCTGAATTGATCTGTGATTGGCTGAAGTCTCCCTGAAGTCTAGATTATCTAAAGCCCTGAAAAAAGGGCCAGCATGTGGTGCAGAGAAGTCTAGTTTCTTTTTTTCTGTCAGACCCCTTTTTATTACAAAATACTGAAAGATTATTGGATGATTGCCCAATGTAGCCAAAAACAACATGCCTACCACAGCTTTAAGTCATTTTATATGCCAATAATTTACTGCTTCTACCTTAAAGGTGCTCTAAGAGATGTTGGGTGACGTTACTTCTTGTTGAAGTATTTTAAAACAAGGCTAGCTTGCCCCTCCCTCCCTCCCTCCTCATCCTGTCCCCTCCCTAGCGGTCTGGACTATAGAAATAGAATCGGATTAATTAAATTTTATGGTCTGGAGTCTTGTTGGTGATACAATAGTGTGCATAGTTACATGTTTTGTGTGTATACAGTGGAGAAAAATTGTAATACAGCAGTTTTTCCAGGAAATGTCACACAGTTGTTCTTGGTACTGTTTCTCCAGGCTGCCGTCTGAGATTCTGCTTAAGATTCTGTCGTACCTGGACCCGTCCACGCTGTCCTGCATCAGCCACGTCAGCAAGCTCTTTTACCAGCTCGCCAACGATGAGTAAGTCTGTCAACACAGTCCAACATTAAACCGAAATATTATTGCATATAGCATATTGTTTTAGCTACTTCAGAGCATCTGGTGTTACCTTTTTACCCCATAAAATGTGTAGATATAGATGTAGTAAATCTTTAATAGCAAATTAGCTTTGCAGGCTACATCACACTAATATATTTTTGTTTTAAAACGCATATCCTTTGCTACGTTTAAGCCTTGCGTCCACACTACTCCGGCGTTTCAGAGCCCCTAAAACGGAGACTTTCGGAAACGCTGCTGACCTATTTTAGTTTGAAACCTCCGGGCTTTAGTCAGGCGGAAACGGAGATCTTTAGAAACGATGATGCAGACACCCACGTTCACGCCTTGATTCGGTCTTATTGGGTCACAACAAGTCCACAAGGCACACCCCTCATCCTTTTTTCGGAAGAAAACAATCCACATCTACGGGTGGTTAATTCAACATGGATTATGAATGAATCACTGACGTTTCTGACCCTGTTGTCGATGCTAACAGCTGTTGGGCAGTTGAATTCTGCAGTTTAAAGGTCCCATGGCATGGAAATTTCACTTTGTTTTTTTTTTTTTAACATTAATATGAGCCCCCAGCCTGCCTATGGTCCCCCAGTGGCTAGAAATAGTGATGGGTGTAAAGCAAGCCTGGGTACCCTGCTCTGCCTTTGAGAAAATGAAAGCTCAGGTGGGCCGATCTGGAATATTGCCCCTTATGAGGTCATAAAGGTTACCTTTCCTTTCTTTGCTTTGGCCCCCCCCCCCCATGAAAGAGAGAGAGAGACATCATGACTTTCAAACAAGCAAAGTAGCAGTTGGTCAAGGCCACACCCCCAGCCTCCATCTTGGGGCTTTCACCATGCATATTTCGGTCCACTCCAAACTTTTGTCGAGTAGTTTTCAGCGCTAGTCCGTGACGCCATGTGGCTGAGCTGAGGAACCGACAAAAGGAAAATTATCGGTAACAAAAAATGTGGCGTCATATCCCCGGTGTTAAGGGGCCTGTGTGGCGTTGACAGTAGCTGTTGAGGGCGAAGTAAAGAGAGTATTTTTCCAACAAGCGGCGCATTGATGACAAAGGGAAAATGAGGAAATGGTTAGCCTGCATTCCCGACGACTATGGCGAGTGGATTGTGCCATTCAAAGGATACCCTGGAGCAGGAGAAGGTTGCCCTCCCCGTCACCGCCAAACCGTGTGAATTTATTTAATGAGGATTGCAGACAAAAGACCAGGCGACGACTAGGCAGCGAGTGCATGTTAGAAACACTTTCCAACAGCGTACATTAGAATTCACATACAAATGTACGCCTACTATAGACGTCTAAACTGTGTGTGTACTAAGTACATACATACAGTAAAGTGTCATTTCCGTTTCATATGTAAAACATTTGGGGGGGGGTTGCTGTCCAGACAGACCTGCCCTAAAATCCTAAAGGAAACCCTGTCAACTGGCAAGCAACCAGAACCATCAAATCTGTATTAATGCCTCATGAGAAGAGAGACCATTTTTGTTTTAAAACGCCATTTTAAAATGAAAACGTAGTTTTGTGGATGTTGCCAAAGTCAAACTGTAAAATGTGTCTTGCGGCTGTTTCAAAGTAAAAGACAGATGCTAAAGACAGATTTAGCAGCTTCCAAAAAGCTTGCAATGTCAAGTGATAGTTGTAATCTTGTTAAATAAGTTGATAACCGTGTAACTTCAGTATTTCAGCCAGTTTCTACCTCCTTTCATTGTAGTGCCGTGTGGCATAAGATTTACGTGTCTGAGTTCGGGAGTCAAACGTGGACGCCAAAGCCATCGGCAGGTGATGCGGTGCAGAAGGTTGACCCGGCGGAGGGGGAGGCAGCGGATCGGTCGCCGGGCCACTGGAAGAAGATGTACTTCAGGACCCTCGCTGGACAGGAAGTGAACAAGTGGTGGAGAGAGCTGAGACACGACAACAGCCCATACACCGGCTTACCAAGGCAAACGGAGAGGGTCCTCAGGTACGAGAGGGAGTCGGGTTGAATTAGTCCTTCATCACATTGAGGATCCTTTTTCATGGTGTGTTTTTTTTAAACCTCACTTCAAATTCACTTTGCCTCTGTCTGGTATTTGATGCCCAGAAGGGGGAAGGTAGATCACGATTCTTTAAATCCACAGTTTGATTTTGAGTTTCGATTTTAGGGTCATGATTCCAATAAATTTACAATGCCACAATAAGAGCTACTTGATGGCTACTTTACAACAACAGGTTGAGTTTCTCAGAGTTTACGAGACGCAATTAAATGCACCATTAGTTTAGATGAGGTGCACATGAATGCACAGTGGCGTCCCATCAGTGTCCCATCGGACTCCACATGTATTTGTTGTTTCCATAACTCGCACAGAAGGCAAAATTTAGCCACGCTGGGACCTTAGAAGAGCAGGAGGATTTTCCAGTTGTTTCTCCGTCATCTCCCACTCAGGCAGTGGCCATGGTGTCTGGAAAGTGCTGCTGCGTGTTACCGCTTATCTAGCGTTACTAGAGCCAGACCCATAAAGGATTATATAGAGGAACACCGATGCATAAAGGAAGACCGAAACGAATATTTAATTATTTAAAAATCTGATATGCTGATAAATCGGCCGATTACATATTTAAAAATAAAAAATCCAGAAACACGTTACAGAACAGATTTCCCTAACATTAGTTATTTATAGTTATTTATTAGGTTATTCAACAGAACATCAAAATATATTAAAGTTCTGATAAATAAAATCTATAAAAATACAAACTTAAGATATGAAACTTAAAGTCCTTTGAAGAAAAATTATTAGTGTTGCCATCAGGGACTTTGTAGAGCGTCCTCTGGTGGACAGACTATGCAACGCCATCACTAACAGGGACGTTGTAGAGCGTCCTCTGGTGGACAAACTATGCAACGCCATCACTAACAGGGACGTTGTAGAGCGTCCTCTGGTGGACAGACTATGCAACGCCATCACTAACAGGGACGTTGTAGAGCGTCCTCTGGTGGACAGACTATGCAACGCCATCACTAACAGGGACGTTGTAGAGCGTCCTCTGGTGGACAGACTATGCAACGCCATCACTAACAGGGACGTTGTAGAGCGTCCTCTGGTGGACAGACTATGCAACGCCATCACTAACAGGGACGTTGTAGAGCGTCCTCTGGTGGACAGACTATGCAACGCCATCACTAACAGGGACGTTGTAGAGCGTCCTCTGGTGGACAGACTATGCAACGCCATCACTAACAGGGACGTTGTAGAGCGTCCTCTGGTGGACAGACTAAACACAGATATATTGGGAAATGCCTAATATCGCCTCGCCAATATTGGTTGGGCGTTAAAACGTTACCCTCGCTGCATCTCATGTTGCTTAAATTTCCTCCTTGAGTCCTCCACTTGCCCTCTTCCCACCGAGGAGACACGGGAAGGACGCGAGGAAGTCATGAGAGGAGAGAGGAAACGAACAAATGTGTTTTTAGCGGATGAGGCGTCGCATGAATACGTCAGCTGTTTGGACGGAGTTAACAACTCCTTCAGTTGCCCGGCTCTCGTGTATCCTCGCCTGTAGCTCCTCGGTGATCCCTCTTCGGTCCTCGGGGCAGAAATAAGAACTTTGAGACGGCTTTCACCGAGGAGGGAACAATTCAATTACATTTTATTTATAGTATCAATTCATAACAAACGTTATCTCAAGACACTTTACAGATAGAGCAGGTCTAGACCAGATAGAGCAGGTCTAGACCAGATAGAGCAGGTCTAGACTACACTCCAGAATTTACAAGGACCCAACAGTTCTAGTAGTTCCCTCCAGAGCAAGCAACAGTGCGACAGTGGCGAGAAAACCTTCCTTTTAGGCAGAAACCTCGGACAGACCCAGGCCCAGACCCAGACCCAGACCCAGACTCTTGGTAGGTGGTGTCTGACGACCGGTTCTAGTTCAGCCGAGGAGTCTAGGAGCTATCAAACGGGGCGACAGTTTATTGACCACATAGCATTATCAGCCGATTAATCAATAATAATACTAATTATTGTTAATACTACTGAAAATTCAATAACAACATTGTTTAAAAAGGAAAAGATTGAAAGTTGTAGCTCTACAGCAAGCCAACATGGACATTTGGTCCAAATGCATTTGATGAAATGTATTTGGTCTGCTGTTTTTTGTATTAAAAGGTTGTTCAGCAGCCAAGCTTCAAATGTCAGAGGTTGATGTTCACAGTAACCTTTGTTGTTGTCATAGCTTTTCTTTTTCTAAAGCCCCTTTTCACTTGCTTTGGAGTGGTTCCCGTGGTAAAGAAATGGATTATCGTATCGAAAAAGTTGAGAACTTAAAAGCGCTGAACATCAGTGACATCTGGTTATTTCAGATGTGTGTTTTGTTTCCAGAAACCTGAATGTGAGCTGGGAGCTGAAGGTGTGTGATCGTCACGGGCGGGAGATCACGATGGAGCAGAGCCGAGCGTACTTCTTCGAGTCGTCCGTGATCGTCCGCTGGATTGGACCAAGCTTCCTCAAATTCCATCAGATGAGCAACATCCAGCTGTACGGAGTCCGGAAGGAGACGCTGAAGAGCCCCAGAGCCCAAAGGTAAGACACACTTCCTCCTCCTTCACAACTAGAGCTGCACGATATGAGGAAAATATACAATAACGTTGTAGAATATTGCGATATTACTTGCGATTAAAGTGTACTCAGTTCTGTTGCTTTCAGTATTTTTCTAAATCCCAACAAATTGCTTGTTGAATTTAAGACAAATAAAAGGAAATCATTTCTTACATTCATTAATTGAACAAATTGAACATTGAATTGAACATAAAAGGCACCACTTAAAAAAGAATGAGGTACATTTTAAGTTGCAGTTTTCCTGATATTTTCTTTCAACTAACACGAATAATTGCGTCTACCACGATATCTTGCAGCCTGTCGAGATATGTATATTGCGCTACTTGATATTGCAAAGACAATAATAAAACTATTCCCAACGCCTCGCCACCCCTTCACCACTCTTTCCTCTTCTCACTTCTCTCCATCAGGCCCGGCTGGCGCTCTCTGATCATAAAGCAGGACACCAAGAGATATGTTTGCCACATTGGCAAAGACAAACTAGTCAAACTGCGGCATCTGCAGCCCTGCTTCATTATAGGTACCTGGAGGGTAGGTGTTCATATAATATGCACAACGTATAAAGCACTGGAATTATATAATGGTAAATTGTATCTGTTTTTTTTAAACTGACTAAACATCTGGTTTCACATTAATTTTCCATGTTTTTATAATACATAACAGGCTAACCACAGCGTAGCCTTCATCATGGCCAGCCTGCACTTCCACAAGTTGGTGGAGAAGAGTCTGCTGGGATCTCCAGTCTGGTAGGTTCCTGTCTCTCTCTCGCTCTGTCTGTCTCTCTCTCGCTCTGTCTGTCTCTCTCTCGCTCTGTCTCTCTCTCGCTCTGTCTCTCGCTCTGTCTCTCGCTCTGTCTGTCTCTCTCTCGCTCTGTCTGTCTCTCTCTCGCTCTGTCTGTCTCTCTCTCGCTCTGTCTGTCTCTCTCTCGCTCTGTCTGTCTCTCTCTCGCTCTGTCTGTCTCTCTCTCGCTCTCTGTCTGTCTCTCTCTCACTCTCTGTCTGTCTCGCTCTCGCTCTCTGTCTGTCTCGCTCTCTGTCTCGCTCTGTCTGTCTCTCTCTCGCTCTCTGTCTGTCTCTCTCTCGCTCTCTGTCTGTCTCTCTCTCGCTCTCTGTCTGTCTCTCTCTCGCTCTCTGTCTGTCTCTCTCTCGCTCTCTGTCTGTTTCACTCTGTCTCGCTCTCTGTTTCTGTCTCTCTCTGTCTGTCTCTCGCTCTCTGTGTCTCTGTCTGTCTGTCTCTCTCTCGCTCTGTCTCTCTCTCGCGCTCTGTGTCTCTCTCTCTCTGTCTGTCTCTCTCGCTCTGTTTCTCTGTCTCTCTCTTGCTCTCTGTCTCTCTGTGTCTCTGTCTCTCTCTCTGTCTGTCTCGCTCTGTCTGTCTCGCTCTGTCTGTCTTGCTCTGTCTGTCTCGCTCTCTGTCTCTCTGTCTGTGTCTCTCTGTCTGTCTGTCTGTCTGTCTGTCTGTCTCGCTCTCTGTGTCTCTGTCTCTCTCTCTGTCTGTCTGTCTCTCTCTCTCTCTCTCTCTCTCTCTCTCTCTGTGTCTTGTGAAGTTGAGTCCACCCTCTGCTTGTCACATCACTACAGCTGTATCAACCCAGATAACAACAGATGCTTGGGTTGAATTTATTTTTTACATTATAAAATGCCAATAATGAAAATAAAATAACCAGTATACACATGAAAGGGTCCCATTTTGGAGTAGATCAGTAAATGGTGAGAACATACATGCTGTGTGATTACTACAATGTTTTTTATCATATCAAAATTGGATTTCCAAATATGTAAAAACAAGTGTTATCCTGTAAAATGAAGTTGATGAGAAGGGCATGTCTGGACTTATCTAACTTTGGCGGATACGGTGAATAAGGTAAAGTCCCAATAACTTGCCGTGTTCCTTTTTAAATTGGTTTAGTTCCCTTTCTTTATAATGATCTCTGAAGTGCTTCATTCGTCCCGTTTGCCCCTTCCTGCAGCCCGTTCTCAGAGCCCGTGGAACCGCCGCCCGCGGATAACTCCGACCCTCAGTTTGGTCTGCACGGCTACACTCTGCACTTCGTCCTGCACAACACAGGCGCTGAGATAATGTCAGGACACTTCCTCCAGCTCTCTCACCAGACAAGTAATGCATCATTTTAATCTCTCTCTCATTTTAATCAGATTAATTACAGCTGTGTATCGCCAATGATTTCCTAAATCAATTCCTATTTAAAAGGTCCCGATTCTATTACATTTTGGATATATCTAAATGAGGTGGGGTAATATATTTTATGTTTGTGTATATGTATATTATGTGTGTGTGTGTGTACATATATTATGTGTATATGTATGTTATAAGTGTTTTTAATGTTGGTTTTGAGAGGTATGCATCCCCATTAACCTGGAAAACAGTTTTAAATAGTAACGTTAATACAGCGTGTTGGAAGAATGAAGTATCCCACCCGGAATCACTCGTCTGATTGGTTGAAGGACCATCCAATTGCGTACAGAGTCATTTGAACTATGCCCATTGAGCATGTCTCTTGTGCAGTAGAATATACAGAGCAAACCCCCCAGACTAGGCTCAATCTTAACCCTCTTGTTGTCTTCATCTTCGGGACCCTCTCGTGACTGGACTTTTTGGGGTTTTTAAAACATTTCTGAAATAAAATTTTACTTTAAAATCTATTAAATATCGTCTTTATCTCCATTTCCAACATCTATGTTCAGGGAATGAATCAGTCTCTACTAGAACACTATTAAAGATGGAAGTGGGGTTCATTTTTTAGTCATCAGGTTATAATTCATGTTAAAAATCCTCTATGGAAACAGCATAAGTGTCATATCCAGAATAATGTTCTGAGTCAGGAATACATGTTAATCTCAGGAAATAAAGTAAGATCGTTGATTTTCAAGTAGAAAAAGTGTATACTGAAATGAGTCAATTTGACCCGAATACCATACAAGGGTTAAAAGATTGAGCTTGGTCTGGTGATGGCCAGACTATGTAATATCAGAATTATTTCTAGAATTAGGGGCATTTTCACACTTCCGTCTGTACCATTTCAGCACTTTTATAAGAACTTAAACCTATTAATCAGCATTTTTCAAGTCCAAAGGGACTCGGACCATTCTGGGACAAACTGCAGTCAGACAATTAGCTTTAAGTCAGCGTTACCTGTTCACGTGTGTTGTGCAAGCTTCAGGTTCGTTTTACCTTTTGCCCTGTATGTATTTTAGCCATGAGGCCCCATCAGAGCTGAAGTAGACTAGAAAGAGAACTGAGTCCTCTCTTAAAGTAAGCTGACAATGTTAACTCAAACAGCCCTAAAGTTTGTTGTGTTGCTGCGATCAGTTCCCATCAAGAACGGACTGGTGGAGCTGAGGGTCATCAACCGGACCAACCTGTCCGAGCACAGACCGCTGTCTGGGAACATCAAGATGCCCTGGAAGAGCGGGACACTCGAGGGCGCAGTGGAGGTACATCTGTCCCACACAATAGACATTACAGACCCTGCACCTGAACACACCCTTAACCTGTCACAGCAGTTTGTTTGAATGTGGTAGCTGACTAATTACCGCGATGACCTCTAGTCAACTAAAATCAACCTTTCTTAATATTACAATAACGCTCCAGGGTTATGGTTTTCCACTAGGGCTGTAATGATATGCGGTATGAAACCAAAACCGCGACACTTAGATCCACAAACCTGTGTTGCGGAGAGAGAAGGCAGAATTGTGACACACCCAGAGTTATCTCTCCCGTCCAGATCCAATGCTACATCTTTAAATCGGTATTAGAATTAGTCTTTTTGGTGCTTTATCACCAGTTTTGTATGTTAAATTTAGCTAACTGTAAAGACGGCTAAAAGTGAAGGGGGTTGGGCATCGGTAACGCTAACGGAGGTGTAACGTTATATATGGCTGCTGTTCTGACTCGGGTGCCTGGGTCTGTTTCCCGACAAACTGCTGTAAGCGTCCTTAGTTAAGGGCTGACCGAGAAGGCTGTTAGCTGTCCGGGGGCTGACTGTGGATGTGTCCCCGGGCCAAGGCTGTAATGATAGTGGATGGTTGCTAGCTGGCTGGGGGGCCAACTGTGGATGTGTCTCCGGGGTTGTAATGATAGTGGATGGTTGCTAGCTGGCTGGGGGGCCAACTGTGGGTGTGTCCCCGGGCCAAGGCTGTAATGATAGTGGATGGTTGCTAGCTGGCTGGGGGCCAACTGTGGGTGTGTCCCCGGGCCAAGGCTGTAATGATAGTGGATGGTTGCTAGCTGGCTGGGGGCCGACTGTGGGTGTGTCCCCGGGCCGGGGTTGTAATGATAGTGGATGGTTGCTAGCTGGCTGGGGGGCCAACTGTGGATGTGTCTCCGGGGCTGTAATGATAGTGGATGGCTGCTAGCTGGTTGGGGGCCGACTGTGGATGTGGGCCGGGGCTGTAATGCTAGTGGATGGTTGCTAGCTGGCTGGGGGCTGACTGTGGATGTGTCCCCGGGCCGAGGCTGTAATGATAGTGGATGGCTGCTAGCTGGCTAGGGGGCCAACTGTGGATGTGTCTCCGGGGCTGTAATGATAGTGGATGGCTGCTAGCTGGCTGGGGGGCCAACTGTGGATGTGTCCCCTGTAATGATAGTGGATGGCTGCTAGCGGGCTGGGGGGCCAACTGTGGATGTGTCTCTAGGGCTGTAATGATAGTGGATGGCTGCTAGCTGGCTGGGGGCCGACTGTGGATGTGGGCCGGGGCTGTAATGATAGTGGATGGTTGCTAGCTGGCTGGGGGGCCAACTGTGGATGTGTCTCCGGGGTTGTAATGATAGTGGATGGCTGCTAGCTGGCTGGGGGGCCAACTGTGGATGTGTCTCTAGGGCTGTAATGATAGTGGATGGCTGCTAGCTGGCTGGGGGGCAAACTGTGGATGTGTCCCCGGGCCGGGGCTGTAATGATAGTGGATGGCTGCTAGCGGGCTGGGGGGCCAACTGTGGATGTGTCTCTAGGGCTGTAATGATAGTGGATGGCTGCTAGCTGGCTGGGGGCCGACTGTGGATGTGGGCCGGGGCTGTAATGATAGTGGATGGTTGCTAGCTGGCTGGGGGGCCAACTGTGGATGTGTCTCCGGGGTTGTAATGATAGTGGATGGTTGCTAGCTGGCTGGGGGCCGACTGTGACTGTGTCCCCGGGCCGGGGCTGTTTGTCAGCTCTCATCAGCGAGAACCAAAAGTGACAAAGGGATATGTCATGATATGGCACGATAGATTTATTAAAATATTCTAATAGCCTGTCTCAAATGAAATCTCATATCTGTTTATCCAACAATTACTTGCACATACTTTGCTAAAACAAATAAAACATTAAAACAAGTTCAACTCTATTGAAATAATCCAAAACTAAGAGCACTTCTGTCATACGTCACCATGATAATTCAGCCAGCAAACCTGCCACACGCTGTGGTTGTAGACATCAGGTCTTTTTACTGACAACTCAGCAAAGTAAGTTAGTTTTGGCTCAGCTGTTGGGGAGGGGGCTACATCCCTTTTATTTTTTATCCGTTCTGATGGTTGTTTCCTGCGCTGCGTAGAACTGCTGCATCGTATCGCTGACTCTGCTGGACGAGTTCCAGAAACCCTTCTGGTGCGTCAGCTCGCCCATTTCCATCAGGATCGCCAAGAAGCAGCAGTCCTTCGACTACAGCGGCCAGCACTTTTTGATGGATTTCAGAGACTCGGACGGTCAGGTGAAGATGAAACTGGTCTGGTTTAAGGAGCAGAAGCAGTTCTTCCTCATCAGCCTCACCGTCTACATTGCGGTTTTCAAAGTCAACAAGCATTTCAGCCGAGCGTACTGAAGCAGAACTGGAGCGCTCTCAAGTTTGGGTTTTTACGGGTCTGATGCAAAGACTTTGACGGTTTGTTCAGTGTTACATCAGTTGTTTACAAAACATTTCCTACTTTGTAGGTATTGTACAAAAGTATTATGTAAGAAGGGAGTAAGAGTTAAGTTCAAGCTTAACCTGTTAAGGCTTTATGTGTTAGTCTCACATTTGGCATTACCAACTTATAAAAGTCTTTATTCGTATTTTGTTCACAAAACAGAAAGTGTGTCACTGTTTTTTCTTCTATTACACTTAAAAGTACAACGTAATATGTAAATATGACTAAATCCTAAGAAGCACATTAAGTTTGGTTTGAATTTCAGTATATACTGAGTAATTTCAGTAAGTTTTGTTGTACAAAAGGAAGTCTCATTCTGTAAGAATAGACACAAGACACAAGTTTATGCTGTTGAAGCTTTATGTGTTAGTTTTCAGTTGAAAAATAGACAAATGTTAAGAAGAAAAACTAAAATGAGTGAGTTTTGTTCACAATACAGGAAATGTGTCTTTGTTTCTATTACACCTGAGGAATAAAAGGTAATGTGATCTGTAAATATAATTGAGATCCTGAAAAAGCACTTATGTTAAGTTTGAATTTCCGTATTTACAGAGTACATATTAATCCTCAGTCCTTTATTTATTTATTATCAGACATGGCAGAATTTCATGTAATTTACAAGCTGCTTTAAAAAAAATCTGTAAAAGGCAAAACAATTGTTTTATTTACAATGTTCAGAAGATAAATGTGTCAAAAAAATTCTGCTGTAATCTTTTGTTTTGATGCTTGGATAACGTTGGATTATGTTACACGTAACGAAATTCATAATTTCTGCCTTTTTAACTAAAAACATATGTATAATTTGATATAAATAAGGTTTGTTGACCATGAATTCCAAGAATAATTGTAAAACCTGTTATTAAACAAGCTCAGGTTTTTTTTAAAGAGCACCAAAAGCTGGAAAAACTGAGAAATAAATCAGAAAAAGTGACGAAAACATCGGAAAAGCCCAAAAAAATATTAATTTTCAGCACCAAAAGCTGGAAAAAGTGAGAAATAAATCAGAAAAGGGACAAAAACATTGGAAAAGCACCAAAAAAAACCCAATTTCAACCTGGAAGGGCAAGTTCATGGTTAATGGGAAGCCAACACAAGAGATAAAGACAATATTTAACGGATTATTAAGTAAAATTTGATTTCCTTGTTTAAAACCCCAAATAAGACCCGGGTCAGTTTGACTCGGGTCCCGAAAGTGAAGACCACACAAGAGTTATATGGAATTTGGCGCTCTTATACTTTGTCACCTTGCTTTCAATAACTACTATAGCAACGGTAGTTAGCCGCCTAACGAACTATGGGTCGTTATGAGCTCCTTGCACAATCTACCTATATGGTCGTGTTCTTGGGTGAGAACATCTGGAACTAAACTAGGAGTCATTCCTGTTCTGAATGACTGTGACCATTAGGCAAAAAAGGGATAAAAACATGAATGGATTATCAGAAATAATAACGTATCACACACACTTGGATATTTTCATTGTTTCAGCCTTTTTAGAAATGTGTTTTGTTTTACTATTGTGAAACTTGTGGCAATCCACATGAGTTCAATCTAAATACATTGCATTCATTTGGCAGCTTTTGTCCAAAACAACTTACAATTAGTAGATCCAAACACCAAAGAAACAAGCTAGATGCGTCAAAAAGTGGAAGTCCCATAGACCTTAAACTGTTTTTATATTTATAGTCCAACCCTTCTAAATTATTAGCTATACAGATATTTAAAAATAGCAATTGTAGTGGTATGTCATACATTTTTTAATGTTGCTTTGTTGAATTACAGTAGGCAGTACCATACTGCTCTCTAAAGTCTTATTTATATTTACACAAAGACAATAAATGGGGCCAAAAGAATAACTATACCTACCTCTGCAGGCGGTAGGTCACACTGGATGCTGAGAGCAGTTTGGCCTGTGAAAACGTCAATTATGATTGGTTGCTGCACTCAAGAGGTCAAAGATCAGCTTTTAATCAGGAGCACATTAGGTATTCAGTGTCTTCTTCCAGGATAATTCAGCACGGAAGATGCTTGTCACCATTACGAGAAGTACCCCCTCCTGTATCAGCTGCCAATGCTGCTGCAGTTGCTGATGATTAACATCCGACCTGCTTCCTTTGGTTGAGCCAGCTGCCAAACCGGCAGGCCAGGCAAATTTATTCATATTGCACATTTCATACACAAAAGTGCTGGAATTGCATCATACAGTAATTGTGGCTTCCTGTTTGTGCAGTTTCAGGAATTGGCTTGGCCTGTCAGCTGAACCCCAGTCAGGGAAGCAACGTTGGCTCCACCTCACAGCAAGTATTTTCACACTATAACTGACATGTCCCTGAATTGTTTTAAGATGTGCCGCCTTACTGATCTATGCAAGCAATTTACAAATGAATTAATGAACCCATATATCATTTGCAACGTTATGTGCCCTTGCTCACAGTTACGGGCTGGTTACATTGCACTTTAAGGCTTCTGCAAAGAGAGAGAGAGAGTCACTGGGACCGTTCAGGATATTTGACATTTTGTATTAGCCTGCCGTTGAGCTTGGGGTCCCCATTGACCCTCACGTACTATGCGATGCCATTTCACGTGAACTGGTGGGGGCCTTGCCCTTCGGGGTCACAGAGACTCTTCCTGCAGTCGGACGCATTCCCACTACCCTTATCTTGTCCTCCAGGGTCCCGAGACCCATCCTGCACTTTAGCACCTAAATAAATTGAACAAGTCCCAGTGACACGAAGGACAACACAAGGGTTAACGTATCGGACAAGTTCGGTTGCCTGTCCTAAAGTCCACGTCACCGCCATGGGAAACAGAAATGGATGTCTTTCGAGCGAGTCATTGGACTTGGGTGTGCACTTGTGGACCACTGTGATTGGATGTGAACTTTAAAACACCCCCCTTTTGAAGGCAGGTTTCAACATCCCACAGATTTCTCTGACCTTACTCTGCAGCGCTGTGGAGGTAGAGCTGGCAGTGTGAGACGATTTGATAATCGCTAGCTTACCTGGAAAGTCAACAGACAAAGACAAGGAAGGGCTTCCACAGTTACTTTATTGTACCGTATTTATCATATGCACATAGCAACTCTCCTCAGGAGAAATAGCTCTGCAGCAGGGAGAAGTGTCACATCTAGTGGCACAAATGGGTACTACAAGCAAACCGCAATACATTTTGGTTTTAAAGCATTTCCATTGTTGTAACATCACTAATATCCCAATTGATACATTTTAAATTATGTTTTGTAAATTGCAGAACCATTTTCAAGTGGATAATTGATCTAATCAATGTCATTGACAGGAGAAATGATCAGAGGGGTGGAGTTTTTACCATCATAATGACGACCGGGACTGAAGAATGGGTAGAGTTTCTCAGTGAAGGGACAGTCTGTAAAGCTGTGGATAAGGTCTGCAGAATCTACGTCATAAAAGGAGACTAAACCCTTCTCGTAATCCACAAACACGCCCACCTTCTTCGGGGGACTTTTTACATTGAGACCGACCGCAAAAGCTTTGTACTTCTCACCTTCCCTTAAACATATAGTCCAGTAGCCATTCTCGGGGCTTGCTGAGATAGACCCCTTCCTGTCGATTGACTCTTTGACAACACCTAAATCCCAGGAAGTCTTCCCCTTAACCCCAACCTCGTAATAGAATCTCCCTGAGGAGAAATCAGGCTTTCCCAAGACATTTAGAGCAGGATTAAATCTTTCTGGGTTGTCAAGGAGGATTCGTTCTACATCACCACAGTAAACCTCTTTGCCATCGTTGGACAAAATGAGGTAGGGATTTGCTGTATCAGCATCTAGAGTCACATCCTTTGCAAACTGCTGGACCCTGTTCAGCTTGGCCTTCGTTAACAATTTCTCCTTCTCTTGCGCAATTATTTCAACCAGCTTATTCACAGAGGTCCCCACAGATTGCCCATATGTTGGTGGAGGGATGCTGATTTCTGTCCAGTTCTTGGTGGGTGGAATAGCATTCATAACAGAGAAGCTTTGCAGGAAGTCAGCGTGGTCTTCGGTGCGTGAGAGCTGTTCAACCTCATTGAATCTCTTCGTCAGCTCAGAGATTTCCTGCTCCAGCTCTTGAATGAATCCTTCGGCCAGCTTCCGTGTCGTTTCCCGCTTTCCTTTAATTGCATCGATGAGGTTAGCCAGACTTCTCTCGACTGACTGCTGCAAAACGGCAAATGCCTGCAAACTGTCTGCGATGTGTTTATCTGCAGATTTACTGCTGAACTTTACAAAGCGATTGATTTCCCAGATCTTCGTCCGTCTATTCTGAATCATCAGGTCAATTTCAGCCTTTGTCTCCCCCAGCTTTGCCTTCTTTCTTTTGAGGTCTAAAACAAAGCAGAACACAAAAACATCTGGTCAGTCTTACAGAACAGCTGTTTTCTTTACTGTGTCATTGCTATTTTAACCAGTTGTGTCCCATTAGTTTCTTGGCCCCAAACTCAATCCAAGTCCTAATATTGGTATCTGCTGAGTCCAATCGCTAAAGTCCAATACCTAAAAGGTAATTAAATATGAATCTAACAAAACAGCTGTGGACCACTAAATTTGGCCCATTTTAATTGTCCGTAGCTACTTATTAAAAACTGAATGCTCTGGTTCAAAAGGTTTATAAGCTTCAATTATTGATGTTAGACAAATGAAAGCCAAACTGGGAGAAATTGATGTGACACGATCCACTAGAGCAATGTTTCCCAAACTTAGGGTCGGGACCCAAAATGGGTCGCAGACCCGTTTTTATTGGGTCGCCAATTGGGAGAGTAAAATGAGAATCTGGCTTTTCGACTCTAGAAACCTGAAAAACAAAATGAAAAAATTAAACCTGAAAAACAAATACAGAAACAGACTAAATGCTCAGCATGACCTCAGAATGACCTCAGCATGACCTCAGAACGGCACTTTCAAAAACTGAACCTAGAGTAGATCAGCTGGTTGAGATCTTCAACCAGACACATGCATCTCATTAAATTCAAGTCAGCATTATTAAAACCATGTTGGTGTGGGTCCTGAGGGACGATGGGAGGGGACGGAGACACAGAGAGGACAATAGAGACCTTTTCTGTTTTTGATAACTTTTATAATGGAATAAATACACTTCATATACATTAAATTCATGGTTTGTTCCGTCTTTTGTCCACAGTTTAAAAATGTAGATGTTACAATGATTCATGGTGTATTTTTGTAAATTTGGGTCCCGGGGAGACACCAGGTTTCTCTTTTGGGTCTTGAGCTGAACAAGACTGGGAACCACTGCACTAGAGGGTAGATGTGTTTCTCTGTCTGGCGTTGGGGGGGACTACAAAAACCCTCCCACCACTCTGGGTTGTACAGTGGTTTTACAGAGTAGAGCTTCTTCCATCAAAGTGAGCAAACGTCAATCAGGATTTTTGTTTTTAATCCACTTTATTTTATCCAATACGACCCTTTAAAGGTGCTCTAAGCAACGTTGGGTGACGTCACTTCTTGTTGACATTGAAATATTTTCGAACAAAATGAGGCTAGCGCTTCCGTCCTGATTCCTCCCCCTTTTTTACAGTGTGTTCTGGGGACAGGCAGCTAGCAGATAGTGAGATGTTTTTTACAGTGTGTTCTGGGGACAGGCAGCTATCAGATAGTGAGGAGATGTTTTTTACAGTGTGTTCTGGGGACAGGCAGCTAGCAGATAGTGAGATGTTTTTTACAGTGTGTTCAGGGGACAGGCAGCTAGCACATAGTGAGGAGATGTTTTTTACAGTGTGTTCTGGGGACAGGCAGCTAGCAGATAGTGAGGAGATGTTTTTTACAGTGTGTTCTGGGGACAGGCAGCTAGCAGATAGTGAGATGTTTTTTACAGTGTGTTCAGGGGACAGGCAGCTAGCAGATAGTGAGGAGATGTTTTTTACAGTGTGTTCAGGGGACAGGCAGATAGTGAGGAGATGTTTTTTACAGTGTCTTCAGGGGACAGGCAGCTAGCAGATAGTGAGATGTTTTTTACAGTGTGTTCTGGGGACAGGCAGATAGTGGTGAGATGTTTTTTACAGTGTGTTCTGGGGACAGGCAGATAGTGGTGAGATGTTTTTTACAGTGTGTTCTGGGGACAGGCAGCTAGCAGATAGTGGTGAGATGTTTTTTACAGTGTGTTCAGGGGACAGGCAGCTAGCAGATAGTGAGGAGATGTTTTTTACAGTGTGTTCAGGGGACAGACAGCTAGCAGATAGTGAGATGTTTTTTACAGTGTGTTCAGGGGACAGACAGCTAGCAGATAGTGAGATGTTTTTTACAGTGTGTTCTGGGGACAGGCAGCTAGCAGAAAGAACTTACCTTTCGGTCTTGAGCTGGTTTGTAGCAAACCCTGTGCCAGATCATTCCTGCTGATGTTCTCTAAAACCTTCACGGTTACCTTCAGAGCTCCAGGACCCTGATATTTTTGCACCATCAGGTCCACCGTGTCCTGCCTGTCTGCCTTCCCCAACCGAGCCACTGGGATACCTGAAAAGCCCTCCAGGACTTCATCCTGCTTCAGGAACCACTTGAAGTGCTTGAACTGTTCATCTGTCAGGTCCTGCAGGGTGTTCCAGAGATCAAGTGTTGTCATTGTGGTTCCCTGGTAAAACAAACAATACTAATAATTGTTTTATTTTGTAATTGAATGACCAAAAGCCCCTTTTTGATCAATTAGCTTAAAATGAGTCTTGTAAAAACTACTAAAATTAGGATAAACCCTAATATCACAGACTATGGTTTGTAAAACTTGGTTAATTCCAACAAGTGACAGCTTTTGGTTTTCACAAAGGAAACAAACCCGCGCTCCTAAGGGGGTCTTGTGTTTATTTGACCCATCCACCAACCCAACATGTGTCACCTTGCTATAATTACTACAGCAACGGTAGTTAGCCACGGATACAGTCGTTTTCGTGGGTCTAATTGCGTCTATTTTGACTGATATTGCGATATGAGTCACGATATTGGAGGGAATGATAATTTTTTTGTATCATTATTCACATTTTCATTGAAAAAAATAATACTTGAAGTGTGAGATAGATAGATAGATAGATAGATATTTTAAATTGGCCATTATAAATACAGATATATCGGGACATGCCTAATATCGGCCTGCCGATGTATTGGTTGGGCTGTACCACATACTTTATCTTAGAATGGTTTGACCCATATTTTGCCTTCAATAAATATTGCGCACGCCCACGATTTGGATATTGCACTAGTCCATAATGTGATTTCGATATAATTGCGGTTAATTGTGCAGCCCTAGTGAGGACAGTCTGACACTAAACTAGGAACCAGTCCAGTTCTGAAGAACTGGGACCATTAGGGATAAAAAGAGGACTCAGGAACGAGAACAAAAAGTAATTGTGTGTTCTTTGTATTCACCGTTGCACACCTTGGATGTTTCGGTGGATTTAAAGAACAGTTAATGAAAACCAGTCTGTAAAGAAGCGTCAGAACTGGTTTCGTACGGATAATGTTAAAGCGTGTTTTTCTTGTTCACCCGCTAGCTTTTTCAATCCACCTCTTTTCTCGCTTGCCCACTCATTTATTCCGGTTCTTCTGATAACTTGTCATTACCTGAATGCAAGTGTGTAACATTGGGTTTAATATTTGGGGGGGGGGGTGAGAGCTCCACTTTTGCCTTTTTGCCTGTATGTATATCACATGTAAAAAAACATCTGTCAAATACAGGGGGCCTAAGTATACACCCCCCTATGTTAAAATACAGGGGGCCTAAGTATACACCCCCCTATGTTAAAATACAGGGGGCCTAAGTATACACCCCTATGTTAAAATACAGGGGCCTAAGTATACACCCCTATGTTAAAATACAGGGGGCCTAAGTATACACCCCCTATGTTAAAATACAGGGGGCATAAGTATACACCCCCTATGTTAAAATACAGGAGGCATAAGTATACACCCCCCTATGTTAAAATACAGGAGGCATAAGTATACACCCCCTATGTTAAAATACAGGGGGCATAAGTATACACCCCCTATGTTAAAATACAGGGGCATAAGTATACACCCCCTATGTTAAAATACAGGGGCATAAGTATACACCCCCTATGTTAAAATACAGGGGGCATAAGTATACACCCCTATGTTAAAATACAGGAGGCATAAGTATACACCCCCTATGTTAAAATACAGGGGCATAAGTATACACCCCCTATGTTAAAATACAGGGGCCTAAGTATACACCCCCTATGTTAAAATACAGGGGCCTAAGTATACACCCCCTATGTTAAAATACAGGGGCATAAGTATACACCCCCTATGTTAAAATACAGGAGGCATAAGTATACACCCCCTATGTTAAAATACAGGGGCATAAGTATACACCCCCCTATGTTAAAATACAGGGGCATAAGTATACACCCCCTATGTTAAAATACAGGAGGCATAAGTATACACCCCCTATGTTAAAATACAGGGGCATAAGTATACACCCCTATGTTAAAATACAGGGGCATAAGTATACACCCCTATGTTAAAATACAGGGCATAAGTATACACCCCCTATGTTAAAATACAGGGGCATAAGTATACACCCCTATGTTAAAATACAGGGGCATAAGTATACACCCCTATGTTAAAATACAGGGCATAAGTATACACCCCCTATGTTAAAATACAGGGGCATAAGTATACACCCCCTATGTTAAAATACAGGGCATAAGTATACACCCCCTATGTTAAAATACAGGGGCATAAGTATACACCCCTATGTTAAAATACAGGGGCATAAGTATACACCCCCTATGTTAAAATACAGGGGCATAAGTATACACCCCCTATGTTAAAATACAGGGGCATAAGTATACACCCCCTATGTTAAAATACAGGGGCATAAGTATACACCCCCTATGTTAAAATACAGGGACATAAGTATACACCCCTATGTTAAAATACAGGGACATAAGTATACACCCACCTATGTTAAAATACAGGGGCATAAGTATATACCCCCTATGTTAAAATACAGGGGTATAAGTATACACCCCCTATGTTAAAATACAGGGGCATAAGTATACACCCCCTATGTTAAAATACAGGGGCATAAGTATACACCCCTATGTTAAAATACAGGGTATAAGTATACACCCCTATGTTAAAATACAGGGGCATAAGTATACACCCCCTATGTTAAAATACAGGGCATAAGTATACACCCCCTATGTTAAAATACAGGGGCATAAGTATACACCCCCTATGTTAAAATACAGGGGCATAAGTATACACCCCTATGTTAAAATACAGGGGCATAAGTATACACCCCCTATGTTAAAATACAGGGGCATAAGTATACACCCCCTATGTTAAAATACAGGGGGCATAAGTATACACCCCCTATGTTAAAATACAGGGACATAAGTATACCCCCTATGTTAAAATACAGGGGCATAAGTATACCCCCTATGTTAAAATACAGGGCATAAGTATACACCCCTATGTTAAAATACAGGAACATAAGTATACACCCCCCTATGTTAAAATACAGGGGGCATAAGTATACACCCCCTATGTTAAAATACAGGGGGCATGAGTTTACACCCCCCCCCCCATGTTAAAATACAGGGGGCATAAGTGTACACCCCCCCCATGTTAAATTCCCAAAGAGGCACATTTTTATTATTAAAGACCAGTTATTACATGTATCAGGATACTATGCATCCTGATAAAGTTCCCTTAGCCTTTGTAATTAAAATACCCCCATCACATCCCCTTCACCATACATAGAGATCGGCATGAGGAACTTTCCATGAGATCATCTCTCAATGCAAATCAAACCAGCTAGTAGCTAACAGTCTCCAGGTATGGTGCAGCCCAGACATACTACACAGCTTCATGTTTGACAGCCATTAATCACCGTAGTTGCATGGTTTCAGAGGGTTACCCGTGCAGTTTGGTTCCCGGACTGAATGAAGGTCCTCTGGCCCGTCCTGACACGCTGGATGGGGCGCGTACATCAGTTTCTATTCAAAAGGCACGGCTGATTTTCCCATGAAAACCCAGGAATGTGTGTGAAGACTGCGCCCCCGCGAGTCCTGGGCCCGCGGGGGCGCAGTTTATTGGGTAAGGACGCGGCATTTGAAGAGTGTGTAGTTCATCACCAGACCCCGGATGAGACCAGTTAATGTTGGCCTCATGCGTTCTCTCCGCGCTGCAGGAAACGTGTGCACGCGGCACTGTTTTCGGGGATGCATATGATGCATACCACTCAAAAACCAAGCAAACTGTTGTTAAAAAAAATGAACTACACGCGGTATCCACGTCACGTTAGGTAACGTTACTGTTGACAGCTGTTTCATCGTCAACACACGAGTCACACAACTTCCGGTCAGAGCAGTTTTACAATCTCCAGCTGGATTAAAGTTGAATTTAGTTTTAAAGTAAATAATTAACCATTTAGTTTTAAAGTAAGTCAAATCTGGAGGATTACCTGAGTCTCCCGCGTCTCGTCCTCCTGGAGCTCTTGTCTCCTCGGAGCGGTCTGTCTGTGAGAGAGAGAGAGAGAGAGAGAGAGAGATAGAGAGAGAGAGATAGAGAGAAAATGAAAATGAAAACGGGAGGGTGCTGTAGTTCCCAGCAGCTGCCACTAGATCACGCCATACTCATAGACTATGTTAATTATTAATATATTAATTATAATTAATATTAACATATGATCAGAATCAGCTTTATTTGCCAGGTAAGATGACACATATGACGAATTTGGGTTTGGATCATATTGTTCAAAATGCGACAGAGTCACGTTTAACCCTCATGTTGTCCTCATGGTGTCTTCATGGTGTCTTCACGGTGTCTTCATGTTGTCTTCATGTTGTCCTCATGGTGTCCTCATGGTGTCTTCATGGTGTCTTCACGTTGTCTTCACGGTGTCTTCACGGTGTCTTCACGGTGTCTTCATGTTGCCCTCATGTTGCCCTCCTGTTGCCCTCACGGTGTCTTCAAGTTGTCCTCACGTTGCCCTCACGTTGTCCTCACGTTGTCCTCACGTTGCCCTCACGTTGTCCTCACGTTGCCCTCACGTTGTCCTCACGTTGCCCTCACGTTGCCCTCACGTTGCCCTCACGTTGTCCTCACGTTGTCCTCACGTTGTCCTCACGTTGCCCTCACGTTGCCCTCACGTTGCCCTCACGTTGTCCTCACGTTGCCCTCACGTTGTCCTCATGTTGTCCTCACGTTGCCCTCACGTTGCCCTCACGGTGTCTTCAAGTTGCCCTCACGTTGCCCTCACGTTGCCCTCACGGTGTCCTCACGGTGTCCTCACGGTGCCCTCACGGTACCCCCATGGTGTCCCCATGGTGTCCCCATGGTGTCCTCATGGTGTCCTCATGGTGTCTTCATGTTGCCCTCATGTTGCCCTCATGTTGTCTTCATGTTGTCCTCATGTTGTCCTCATGTTGTCCTCATGTTGCCCTCATGTTGCCCTCATGTTGTCCTCATGTTGTCCTCATGTTGCCCTCATGTTGCCTTCATGTTGCCCTCATGTTGTCCCCATGTTGTCCCCATGTTGTCCCCATGTTGTCCCCATGTTGTCCCCATGTTGTCCTCATGTTGCCCTCATGGTGTCCTCATGTTGCTCATGTTGTCCCCATGTTGTCCCCATGTTGCCCTCATGTTGCCCTCATGTTGTCCTCATGTTGTCCTCATGTTGTCCTCATGTTGTCCTATATCAATGTTCTTTATAATTCCCCAAAATAACATGATTGATTCCACACAACGCTCTTTGGCAAGTACAAATCTCTACTTTCATTAATTTTGGGGCGTCTTATTCAATTTTATAGCATTTGAAACCAAATTGAAGTGTTTTTGAAATAGTATTGAGAGTAAAAGTTGACATATTCCAGTCTGTGATTATCATCAACATCCATTCCTTTAATTTTAGTCTCAATAATTCATAATTTCTGCTTTTCCAACTCAAACATTAGGTATAATTTCCTATAAATGAGGTTAATTGACCATAAAGTCCAAAAATAAATATAAAACTAAAGTTAATAAGTTAGTGTTACGTAGTGTTAAACGTCAAAAAAGTGAAAACATTGAAAAAAGGGACAAAAACGTGATAAAAAGTTAGAAACATTAATAAAAAAGCATCAACTAAAGTGTTGATTTTTTACCATGCAACGTTTTGTTTTTCCTGAGTCAACATTTTGCCGTTTTTTCACTTTTATTCAAGTTTTTTTTGTCACTTTTTCCCATATTTTCATCAATTCTTTCCTGCATTTTTAGACATTTTTGTGTGATTTTTCCCAGCGTTTTTGAGGCTTTTCCCGACATTTTCGTCACTTTTTTTCAACGTCCTTTTCATCTTTTCTTTTCAAATGCTATAAAATTTAATAAAACACCTAATTTCAATGAAAGTAGCAAACGGATCATTTATTTTACTTGTGAAGAGCGTTGTAGAGAGCCAATCCGCGTTGTTTTGTTGTTGAAAATTTGGCTTAAAAACCTGAAAATGGATCGAATTTGACCCGAGAAACAGTTCTGAGCATTATGCTTCTGACAGCTCCTTTTCAAACTTATCCTCTTTTGTTCTTTGGTGAAATATTAATACATTTTATTTATAGCACACTTTATATTTAAATCTCACAATGTTAAAGGATAAAAGCATCAGTATAAAAGACAGATTCAAGCATAGTAACAGGAGACTAAAAGGAGCAGCCAGCAAGGTTAATTAAAAGTCAAAGGTCTTGCTAAAAATAAAAAAAGTCATTATAAAAAACCTCTCAGTATCTTTGTGTTTTTACAATATACTGTTGATTAAGATAAATAAAAATCAAGTCAAATATTTCACCAACTGTACATTTTAATGACTTTTGCTGTTATTTTCTACTTAAGCTTGGCTAGATGTAATGTATTGCAGTGGGTATACTGTATATTGGCCAGAATCTGCCTTTGGGGTGTGTGTGGGGGGGGTGATGATATAGAGGGGGGTCTGGGTGTCCTCCCCCAGGGAAGTTTTAAGCATCAACGAACTTCATTCCTGTATTTGGATACACTTTTATGCACCAATTTTCGCAGATTAATCGCTTAATGAAAATCATAGTTAGTTGCAGCCCTACTGTGGTAGTAAATGGGGAGAAAGGGGAAGGATAGAAGAAAGGAGCTTGCAGGGAAGGACTGTACAGAGGGAAATCAGGTGAAGGGAAGGAAAGGCGGGCACAGGGAAGGAAAGGAGGAAGTGAGAGGGAACCGGTAAAGCAGGCTGCTCTGTTAATATCAGCCTGAGGGAGTCTCTCTGCCGCTCTGTAGGAAAGTTGGTTCAGTTGAAGCGAGTCGTGAGCAAGGCACTGCCAAGAAGGATAAAGGACAACAGAAGCCATGGCTGTGAATAAATGCATCAAATACCTTCTCTTCTTCTTCAACCTTCTTTTCTGGGTAAGTCTGGAACATTTTTAACTTCTTCACACTTTACAGGTGATGTGTTAGGCAAGTGGGAACATTACAAGGATGTTTTAATGCCATTAATCTTGATTCTGAGTCTGTCGGAGGGGGATTTGGTTCGTCATTGCAGGGGTTTCCTCACTTAAATTGGTTGAATTTTGTCTCTGTTTTGATGCCGTTTTGTCTCATTTGTTGTTATTTGATTGGATTTGTTCTGCTGTACTGGTCCTGTATACTGAGATGCAAAAAGTCACAGATTATTATAGTTATTTTCTCTTTTTTCAACAGTTTTCAACTTGTTTTCGGGCATTTGTTAAAGTTGAACTGGAGTTTGACGTTTTTAATGTAGTCTTTTATATTTTATATATTACATACAGTATATATTCTCTTTGTAGTCGTTTCTCTAATAACTCTAATAAGGAAATTTCCCCGTTGTGGGATAAATAAAGTATAATCTAATCTAATCTTCTCATCTGTCTGTCTCATTGGATCTTTTTGATCATTCATGTGTAGTTTTTTCCAGTTGTTACCGTGTGGAGCTTTTTCCGGTCTGCCACTTCTTTTTGTTTTCTCAGTCATCCGAGCGTGTAGGAGTGTCGAACAGGTTGCGCTGTGTTATCTCTCTCGGCCTCTCCCTCAGGAACAAACAATTGCTCAGTTTCAGGGCGTGGTGCAGTGCTCGCCTCCATCACGTCTGGCATCCACAGCCTCACATTACTCCTCGCTGATACTCCGGCCGCGTGTAAAGAAATGGAGGCCTTGCTTCACATTTTCACGTGCACAGCTGTTGCTCAACACAAGCCGGATGGTAATTGTTTGAAGGCAGGTTGTAACAGCGTTGTAATAGTTGTTGTTGTTATAAAAAGGTGGAGGTGTGGAACAAAAGGAGGAGCTATTATAAACCCACACCCACTTAAAAGATTATCATTCAGACAACTATAGAGTTGTTGGAATGTGGAATACTTGTGTTATTTTGGCGGATATATTCAAGCTGTTTCCCCTTACTTGAAGTAAGAGTGGCGCCCTCTAGTGGCCGTAGTAGTTATGTCAAGTACAAAGCAGGAAGTAAGGTGAGGAAATACAAAAGTGCCAAATGTCCTTGTAGTGAATTTACGAATCTTACTAAGACCCGCCCTTCAATAGCAATCACACACTACTATTGGCCAGGCGTCCACGCCTACACGTGCCCTGCTGTGCCACGCTATGTACTGTAGCACCATGCTATGACATGAACTACTACTACTACCATTTTTTAGTTACTGTTCCATTTTCTTCATTGTGACTGTGATTGCAACTGTGCATCACCCCCCCAACCGGCACCGTCGGACTCCGCCCACCAAGAGCCTGGGTCTGGTACGGCTGCACTCTAATGACGCCATCGTTAGGCAACCAGAATAGGCCCATGTCACGCAACAATTGAAGACCAGAAGAGTGTCTTTGACTGGGGATACGGCTCTTGCGGTTAGAATTTTGCAATAGGCGAGATACAGCTGGAACAAGTCTCTCCGCAACCTGCCTGAAGTTATAAATACCGAACGGTCCATTATCTGTTAATTAGAACTTGATTAATTGAGTTGTTTGGTCTATAGAATGTCAGAAAATGTTCATTTTCATCACATATGGTGAAGTTGGAAATGAATTGAAGGACTGAAAGGATTTTGAAGCATGAAGCCAGTCGGCCAGTGAGTCAGACTCTGACAGGAATCCCGTGAAAAAGGTCTATTGCCAAATTGAGAATTTAAAAAAGCTATAAGACAGATTCCTTCATAAGCGTCAAATGAAATGCTGCCAGCCGAGCCGCCCCGCTGGGACTTTAGTTGAAAAAATGTCTTGAATGTTAATGTGCTGCATTTATAAAGCTTTTCTAGTGTTAACGACTACTCAAAGCACTTTTACACGGTACAGGAAACATTCACCATCACACACATTCATACATACGAGGCTGCCGTACAAGGTGCAACCTGCTCATCAGATACACACTCACACACATTTACACTCCGATGACACAGCATTGGGGGCAACTCGGGGTTCAGTGTCTTTGACATGGGACTGCAGGGCCAGGGATTGAACCACCAACCTTCCATTTGGCAGGCAACCGCTCTACCGCTGATCCACAGCCGCCCCTTAACAATACATTAAAAAAAGGACCAGTCTTCCCATTGGTGTAGGCCTGGTGGTTCTCCAGGCTTGCAACACACACTGGGGGAAACACTGCCCCACCCCCCCACCCCCACCCCCACCCCCCGGCTCTTTGCTCACATCAGGATGAGAAATGGAAGTGAACCGCCAGGCTGCAAAGCCATTCTCCGAACTGTTTAGATTAGCTACAGCACACCCTTCACGCTTATCTGCAAACATACATCATCTAAATAAGTCCACTTTTAGCTGTGTGTTTAAAATAAACCTCCCGCTGCCTGCTGAGGTTATTTCAGTGCTTCTCTCGGGTTCCCAGAAATAATATTAAATCGATGTTAACTTGATTCTAACCACTCAGTGGACATGGTGGACATGATGCGGCAGGCGTCTTATTTACTGTACGGTTTTTAACTCGTGGCTCTGCAGGAGTAGGGTGTCCCTCCCCGATGTGAGTCGAGTGCAGATGTGAGTCGTGCATGCTCAGATGGAAGCGGTTTACGGCATAACATGTCATGTGAAATTTGTGAAATCCATGAAATCCTAAACAGAAGATGGGAATCATTTTTGCTAGCTTGTAGCTAAGCTAGCAGTCATTTCAAAAACGTTGCTTGCATGCTAGCACTCCTTCCTCCTCAAATGACAGAAAGGATATTTGAGTCGGGTATGGCTGCAGCCTGGAGACCTCCAGTCTCACGCCCTCCCAGCTGCGTGCTGTCAGCGAGCTTTGACTTTTCAAAATAAAAGCTTGCGTCTGGTCCGCTTTTGTTATGTTTTCGATGTTTTTGAACTAACAGTACGGTCATCATGCTAATGAATACCATTACAATACAATACAATAATGCAAAATATAAACCACTTAGAAATTTAGCTGTTTTCATGAATACAAAAGAGTTGGGTGACCCTCCCCTATTTTCCTCCAGTGGTCCATTCCATGAATACCAAACGGTCCCTTATCTGTCGATTAGAGCTTGATTAATTGATTACTTGTTTGGTCTATATAATGTCAGAAAATGTTCATTTTCATCACATATGGAGAAGTTGGAAGTGAATTGAAGGACTGAAAGGATTTTGAAGCATGAAGCCAGTCGGCGGGTCCTGACAGCCAGTGAGTCAGACTCTGACAGGAATAACAAACCCAGACAGAGAACAATGATGGCCGCGGCGAGGCCTGAACCACAGCGGGGGGGGGGGACAAGGGATGGTGAAGCTGAACGATTGGTATGAACATGAGGAAGGGAAACACGGTGACAGACATGGAATCACAGGAAGTAGGAAAAACACTCAATTCAATGGAAACCAAAGTAAATCTGGAGGGAAGTCCAACCGAAACTATTATTTTCATAGTCGAAAAATGCTGATCGGTGTTTCCCAAAGTCAAGGATGACGTCCTCAAATGTCTTGCATGACAGTTAGCATGATCAGTTTACATACAGTAAAGGCAGAAAACGATTTATTTGCCTGTTATTTCTGACAAGATCCATCCATCCATCTTCATCCACTTATCCGGTATCAGGTCTCCCTAACCCAAACTACCCTTTCCCGAGCCACATCAACCAGCTCCGACTGGGGGATCCCGAGGCGTTCCCAGGCCAGGTTGGAGATATAAACCCTCCACCTAGTCCTGGGTCTTCCCCCAGGCCTCCTCCCACCTGGACATGCCTCCACCTAGTCCCGGGTCTTCCCCCAGACCTCCTCCCAGCTGGATGTCCCTCCACCTAGTCCTGGGTCTTCCCCCAGGCCTCCTTCCAGCTGGACGTGTCTAACATTAGCGCTCCTATTACAGTTTGTGGTCTGCCTTTTGTTTTGCCACAGTCAAAGAGGATTTAAATTGCTATTTTTTCCTCTCAATTCTTATCATTTTGGTGCTGGTTTTGCTGCTTAAAACCTCTTTGAAGGGCGCCTCTGTGCAGGAAAACCCCAGCTCAGACATATGACTAGACACTATCAAGCGTTTGTTTCAGGATATACAAACTCTTACCAGTAGTGTGTGTATATAACAGTATTCTTGGCTTTCACGTGTTTCTCTTGGCATCTTTAAGGCCTCTCAGTCCGCCTGCTGTGGTGTCTGTGACTCAGCTTTTTACAGAAGAAAACTGCCAGTTATCTGCAGCTCTGTCTCTGTACATTAACACCTGTCTGCAGAGTGCAGAGCGCTCATATACACTCCATGAATAATAGATGCTGGGGGACCGTTCCTGCACATGAAATAGATAATCCACACAGAAAGGAGATGTTTTAGCTCTGCAGCAAAGCCCAGTTGGACACTCTCTAAGTCGCAGTAAAGGACTGTTGTTGCTGGATTTTACTTTCTAGAAAGAAATCGAAAAATCACTGGTTATTGCTTTAATAATCAATAGTCTTAGGGAATTTGCATTTAAGCAAAAACATTGTGCAAAAATGTAGGGCTGTTCTCGATTTAAAGAAAGTTATAGTCGACGAACACTCAAATGATTTCGTCAACTAATCGATTAGTTGGTTTATTCGACAGATCTGTAAAACCGGGTTTCTCCACCGACAGACTGTTCCTCTCTTTAGGTAGCAGGAGTGAAAATAACTCCCAACATTCGTATTGTTCTGGTGTCAGAATCAGAGAACCGTTCGATACCAAACAGGATGTCGGCTCTACGGTATGATTGTGTTCCTCGGCCACTAGCGAGGTTTTTTTTCCAAATGGTACAGATTTTGAGGCATTTTTTCCCATTTGAAATGGCTTGAAAAATAGTGCAAATGGGAGAAAAAATCTCCACAGGTGAGAATGCCCCCAGGTTTCGGCTGGTTGCGTGTGTGTGTGTGTGTGTGGTTATTGTGTAATGACAGCGTCTGATCTGACGGTTTCACCCCTAATCCAGCTGGTATGTCTGTTACACAATGACAGAGAAATACTTGGTGTGTAGTTCACAACAAGGTTTTTGTAGTTTTAACATGTTTTATTTTATTTTAGTTTTGACTTAGTTTAGTGTTTGTTAGTTTTAGTTTAGTTAAGCTTCAGTTTTTGAGAAAGTTTGAGTTTTTCAGGCCCAGATCAAATATCTCAGAAGTATGTAGCTACACTAGATATAGATATATAGATATAGATATATAGATATGAGATATGGTTGGAGAACAACTGTCACAGAGGAGTGAAGTAAAAATATTCACATTGAAGAAGCCAGAATCAGATTTTTTTATGAAAAATGACTCAAACCGATTAACTGATTCATAGAGTAGTCTTTGCAGCGCCGAGGGCGTGTTTGTTTTTCCCACCTGTTGAGGTAATGTTGCATGTATGTTGCCCTGCAGGTGTAGCTTTGTTTAGGTGATAACAGTTAATCACAACTCTGTCCTTTTCATTGAATGGTTGTGTGGTTCTTTGTGTCGCCTGGCAACCACCTTTCAATGAAAACACCAGCTTTGTATGGGTGTATATTGTTTTTCCCCCAGTGATAAAACAGTAGATAAGCTGGAAACCACTTCTCTATTCTACAGTAACATATCCTGCAATAGAAAGTAAAAGAAAACATATTTTATAAAGTCTTCATATGTTTTGTGTGCAAAAATCTTTATTTGTAAAGTCAATGAAGCTGTCAGATACATGTAGGGAATTATAAAGTAGAATAAAATTAAAGGTGCAGTACTTGAGTGAATACAGTTCATTTCATTCCACCACTGTTGAATTATTTCTCCTTATATCGTAACTTTGTCCTTTTTTTGGTTAGTTTTATGGAAATTCAGTAGACAAATCAACATAATTAGAAGAAAAAGGGAGGGAGGAATTAGAATGAGACGTTGTCTTTTAAATCTGTTATCTTCAAACCAACAAGGCCTCCAAATGGCGGGGATTTTCGCCTTATCAGGCTACTCACTACGGCGTCAATTCACACGCAATCACAAGCCATGGAAAGACGCCCCGAGCAGTTGGGGGTTCGGTGCCTTGCTCAAGAGCACCTTGGCAATGCCCAGGAGGTGAACTGGCACCTCTCCAGCTACCAGTCCACCACCATACTTTGGTCCGTACGGGGACTTAACCTAGACTATGGTATTTCTACTTCTAATGAAGTTAAAGATCTGAGTATGTCTTCCACCTCTGCTGACTGCATCTATCAGCTGAAGGTTGTTGCTGATTGGTCAAAAAGGAAACTGGTTGCACTGGTTTCACTGGTCTGGTGTGTGTGATCGGTTTAGCCCTGGATATTTATACAGCCTTTACCTGAACATGAATAGAGCTAAGTTCAGGGTGAGGTGCCTCTAGAGAGTGTGTGTGTGTGTGTGTGTGTGTGTGTGTGTGTGTGTGTGTGTGTGTGTGTGTGTGTGTGTGTGTGTGTGTGTGTGTGTGTGTGTGTGTGTGTGTGTGTGTGTGTGTGTGTGTGTGTACTAATTGGCTCTTACAGTGACTTTTAGAGCTTCTAAATATCGGATCTTATTTTTAGGATAAAGAGGTTCAGAACTTATTACTGAACTTGTTATTTAATATTTTTACAAATTGCAAATGTGTGCTTTTCACATCACTTTACATTAAGAAAACATGCAACAACTAGATAAAAAGCCTCATTAAATCACTTTAAAAACACATCAGCGACAAAATACTGCTGCTACTCGTGTGAGTGAACACAGATGTTGTGCTGTGAGCTCAGGCCGGAGCGGCGTGTTGCATTTCTGTATTTATCTTCATTAACGTCCATTTCCTCGACATGCATCTGTAGTTAGCCGGGTCTCCATGGTAGCGCCGTGGTCTGGTCTCGGTTTTCCGGCTCTGTTTTCCGCCCACAGCTCTGATGATGAAATATTGATGGCACGTAATTACTGTCAGACAGGAGTGTGTTTGTGGCGGCTAATTGTGGCGAGTGTTAAATAAAACATGTCGCTCATCAGTCCTGAACCTCGCCCGGGAAGGAACTGGACTGAAGTCTCTCCAGGGGTTGGACCCCGAGTCTCTTTTTGTGACCTCCTCTGCCCTCAATAGAACTGGAAGTCGCTCTGGCCCTCCTTCGTGAAGGCCGTCTCAAAGCTCTCATTCCTGCCCCGAGGAGCGAGGAAGGAGCTAGGATGGAGGATGGATCTCTGAAGAGCTATGATCGAGGATACACGAGAGCAGCCTCCCTGGAAGCCGTGCAGCTGAAATCTGTTGATAAATCAGCCCATACATCCGACAAATTCACATGACGCCTCAGAGGACAAGGACGTCTCATCCCTCTAAAGCAGGGGTCTCCACTGTTTTATAAGCCAAGGACCCCTAAATTAAGAGAAAGGACAAGGGCCCCTTACTACGTATGTAAAATTAAGATGCATGTTAAACCGGGCCTACAGCAACATGTAGGGTGGCCTAAAGTATACATGATATATACCTTTTTAAAGCATTGAATACTAAGCTATTATAATAATTATTGGCATGATTTCATACATTTTAATGTTAAATATACATCATAGTGAATCAGGATTAACTATCTGTGGATGGCGACCTTACATTTGGGCCAGTAAGACCATAGATAGGTAGTCCTTCTTTAAATAGGCTGATTTATATTTGCCAATAATATTTCATGTTAAGACATTTTAGTTTTTGAGAAAAATTAACAATAATGTGAGGTCCCCCATGCAGTAAAAATCTGTATCACGATTAAATTGGTCAGTATTGAAATCCTGATTGTTTAACATGAAAGTTGCATCTCTCTCAACTCCAAAAACTCCAAAAACTGTGAAAGTTACACAAATCAACAGTGAAATCACCTTGAACTGTGAAATTTCCCTTCATACTTTTCCTGTTTGAACTTATTAGACAAAACGAGTTTTCTCAATTACCTACTATAACAATTATTTGTATTGTCGATTGATCTCTGGATTATTTTGTGGATGAATGGATTAGTTGTTTGGGCTCTAAAATGTCAGAAAATGGTGAAAAATGTGGATCAGTGTTTCCCAAAAAGCCCAAAATGACGTCCTTGAACGTCTCGTTTAGTCCACAAGTCAAAGATATTCAATCTACCGTCACAGAGGGGAGAAGAAACTACAACAATATTCACATTTAACAAGCTGGAATCACACAAGTTTTCCTATTTGTCTCATAAAAAATGACTCAAACCGATTCATCGATTATCAAAATAGTTGGTTAACTTACATCAGTGGTTCCCAATCTTGTTCAGCTCAAGACCCAAAAGAGAAACCTGGTGTCTCCCCGGGACCCAAATTTACAAAAATACACCATGAATCATTGTAACATCTACATTTTTAAACTGTGGACAAAAGACGGAACAAACCATGAATTTAAATGTATATGAAGTGTATTTATTCCATTAAAAAAGTAATCAAAAACAGAAAAGGTCTCTATTGTCCTCTCTGTGTCTCCGTCCCCTCCCATCGTCCCTCAGGACCCACACCAACATGGTTTTAATAATGCTGACTTGAATTTAATGAGATGTATGTGTCTGGTTGAAGATATCAACCAGCTGATCTACTCTAGGTTCAGTTTTTGAAAGTGCCCTTCTGAGGTCATGCTGAGGTCATACTGAGGTCATTCTGAGGACATTCTGAGGTCATGCTGAGGTCATGCTGAGCATTTAGTCTGTTCCTGTATTAGTTTTTCAGGTTTCTAGAGTCAAAGCAAGATTCTCATGTTACTCTGCCAATTGGCGCCCAATAAACGGGTCTGCGACCCATTTTGGGTCCCGACCCTAAGTTTGGGAAACATTGACTTACAGTGATAGTTGACAGCTGATCGATTGATCTTTGCAGCTCTAGAAACAACCTTTTGCATGTTGAAGAAACTCAAATCTACACTCTCAAACTGCAGAAAGTGTCCCTTTTTGGGCATTAAAAAAAAAAAATCCATTTTCAAGTCTTGTGGCGTTTGAGCTGCTGCAGGATTGTTCCAGCTGATGGCGCCAGAGTCTCACCGATACACGCTGGTCCCCCACCCTGCGTTAACCCTTGTGTTGTCTTCCCGTCCACCAGGAATTTGCTGTCCTTCTGGGTCAAAATTGGAAAATCATCTATTGTACCTACAAAGAATGTTATATGGCTTCCATACAACGTGCATGCATCCATGTTATTTTGGGTAATATGGTTGTAAGAAACCCATATTACTGATATAGAAGAACTTTAAAAATGGGTCAAATTGGACCGAAGGACAACACAAGGGTTAAATGTGATTTCTCTCTCTGTCTGCAGCTTAGCGGGTGCCTCATCCTGGGCGTCTCCATCTACCTGAAAGTCACCAAGACTGGGAATCAGGTGAGACTCACAGTTTACTGACACCACACCCACACACTCATGCACATACATCTTTTTTATCCCTTCTTTGAACACCCTGATAGGCATAGATAGATGGATGTGTGGGGGGGGGGTTGCTTTACATTAAAAAAACAGCATACACATTACAAAAAACAGCATTACTAGAAATAAGAATGCAATGAAGACAACAGGATAACCAACAAAAACACAGAACATACAAGTGTGACCATACATCTAACACACACACACACACACACACACACACACACACACATCTAATTAAATTTCAATTTTATCTGTAAGCGACAATGTGCAATTAAAACACAAATGTAACCACCAGAGTTAGTTTTAGGCTAATTTACAGCTGCAGTCCCACAGGAAGCACAAATACAAATACAACATTTTAAAAATTAAGTAAGTACTGGAAGTAAAAAATAAGTAAGAAATGGCAGTATATTACAATTCGTATTACATACTGATGTACTGTGTATATATAATGTGTATTATACATTACTCTGGTACAAATTTGGCCATCACTATACAGAAAGCTGAGTTTGTTCTGACATTTTGATATGAAATACACGGGGATTAATATGCAAATATCCTACAAAGGAGACAAATTCAAGAAGAAATCTGAAAGAAATTGTCCACTATATCTACGTATATGTGTGTTTTATGCTTGTGTACGTATGTTTTCGTCTTTGTGAAGCACGTTGGTGCCAAGGTGTTAGCTTTAAAGTGCTTTATGAATGTAATAAATGTACGTCTCCCACCAGATCACCACCAATAACGCTCTCCCCGCCGTGGACCTGATGATCGCCATCGGCGTGATCATCATGGTCCTGGGCTTCCTGGGCTGCTGCGGCGCCATCAGAGAGAACCGCTGCTTGCTGCTGCTGGTGACAATCACTTAGATTTTGGTTTTGACATTATTTTATTTGGGTGTTTTCCCACTGAAATCATGATTATTTCATAGAAAAAAACCATCTGCAAAGGCATCACTATTAGTACATTTTGACAACATTCATCCCTGACTGAAAGCATTGAAGTTGAACCCAACAGTGGACAAAAATTGATCATTTGTGTTTGGTAGGCAGGGAAACCCCTGATACTGAACCACACACACACACACACTGAACCACACACACACACACACACACACAAACATATACACACACACACAAACATATACACACACACACACACAAACATATATACACACACAAACATATACACACACACACACACACATATACACACATATACACACACACACACAAACATATATATACACACACACACACACACAAACATATATACACACACACACACACAAACATATATATACACACAGACACAGACACACACACACACACACACATATATACACACAGACACAGACACACACAGACACAAACATATACACACACAGACAGACACACAAAGACACATATAGACACACAGACATACACACACACACACACACACACACAAACATACACACACACACACTCACACAAACACAGACATACAAACACACACACACACAGACATATAAACACATACACACACACACACACCCTTCACCATGGGTATGTGGGACATATTTGCGTCCATGACATCAAACACTCGAGTAGACCAGCCTTCAGAAAGCTGACTTAACGAGATAGTAAACGTAGTTGTCATATTCATATAATTACATCCTTATAAAAATCAACCCTGGTTTCCTTTTCCTCCTCCCTCCCCCAGTTCTTCATCAGCCTCCTCATCATCTTCATCCTCCTGTTGGCGGCGGGCATCCTGGGAGCCGTGGGGGAGAATAAGGTAAAACAGGAAGTGAAGCCGTCGGCCTTGTACGTGTGTTTGGAGCATTAGACTTTATGTGTACTTATTTTTGTGTGTGTGTGTGTGTGTGTGTGTGTGTTTTTGTGTGTGTGTGTTTTTGTGCAGGTGAATGACTTGGTGAAGGAGAATTTGGCAAAACTCCTCCCACTGTCAGACCAACCAGCTAATGTGATAGCAGACGTGGAGGAGCTGCAACGGGAGGTATAATTACACACACACAGACACACAGACAGACATACACACACACACACACACACACAGAGACACACACACACACACACACACACACACAGAGACACACACACACACAGACATATATACACACACATATACACACACAGACACACACACAGACAGACAGACAGACAGACAGACACACACAAACATATACACACACACAATCACACACACAGACACACACACACAGACATATACACACAAACAGAGACAGACAGACAGACACACACAAACATATACACACACAGACATACAGATACACACACACAGACACATATACGCACTAACAGACACACACACACACACAGACACATATACACACTAACAGACACTTACACACACACACACACACACACAGACATACACAGACACACACATAGACATTCACACAGACACTCACACACACACAGACACACACCCACGCGCACACACAATTGGTGTCAGAGAGTAAAACTTTATTACATTAATAAAGTGATATATATTAAAAGTGATGAGACTAATAATTAGCAGGTAGGCCTGATTTTGAGGGAACATCTCAGCAATTTGTAAGAATCATTTATCAAAATCACAGTTCCTACGTCAGCTGTTTCTGTCTGAAACACATTATTCAGTCACTCCCTTCCCAGATACAATCAGCTTAGATGACAACTCCTTCTCAAAGACCATAATAACAACAATTCTAACTTAAATAATCACATTTATCATACATGCCTTTGATTTTGTAACCTGCTCTGTGGATGGAGAGCCACTAGAGGGCGCACATGCATCAGCCCCATAGACGTTAATATTAATATATTATATACAGGCTATGATCAGACCGCCACTAATGTTCCTCACACACACACACACTCACACACACTGGGAGCATTTCAATATTGGTCTGGTCTGCAGCCAATCGAGAGGGAGAACCCCTCTTTGACTTTGTTTGTCATATTTGTGATTTTATTGACAAAAGGCATTATACAAAGAATCAGGTAAACAGCGATAGCACATATACATCAAGACTCATTCTTACAAAAAGACATTAGGAATTAAAAATTAATGAATAATAACATAAAACTAAATAACAGAACGTGAAAATACACACGTTGATTTAAATGGAAACCTATTGACTTCGCCGCTGTTCCCCCTATGTTAAAATACAGGGGGCATAAGTATACACCCCCTATGTTAAAATACAGGGGCATAAGTATACACCCCCTATGTTAAAATACAGGGGCATAAGTATACCCCTATGTTAAAATACAGGGGCATAAGTATACACCCCTATGTTAAAATACAGGGGGCATAAGTATACACCCCCCTATGTTAAAATACAGGGGCATAAGTATACACCCCCTATGTTAAAATACAGGGGCATAAGTATACACCCCCTATGTTAAAATACAGGGGCATAAGTATACACCCCTATGTTAAAATACAGGGGCATAAGTATACAGCCCCTATGTTAAAATACAGGGGCATAAGTATACACCCCTATGTTAAAATACAGGGGCATAAGTATACCCCCTATGTTAAAATACAGGGGCATAAGTATACCCCCTATGTTAAAATACAGGGGCATAAGTATACACCCCCTATGTTAAAATACAGGGGCATAAGTATACACCCCCTATGTTAAAATACAGGGGCATAAGTATACACCCCCCTATGTTAAAATACAGGGGCATAAGTATACCCCTATTGGATGAACGGCTCTCTGCAGACCTTATTGGCTGTTAATGAGCCGGCAGCTGACCCTCGGGTGTCGTTGTGTTCTCCTTCCAGCTGCAGTGTTGTGGTCTGGTGAAGGGACCCTCCGACTGGACCAAGATTCCTGACTCGTGCCGCTGCAACGCCACCGTAGCAGACTGCAAGTCCTCCGCTATCTACTCCGAGGTGAGACCAGGACTCAGTATTCTCCACAGGTTTTTAGATTTAGACACTTAACCCTCCTGTTGTCCTCGGGTCAAATCTGACCCCTTTAATAAATGTCTATATCTGAAATATGAGTTTCTTTTTAACCAAATTATCCAAATTGATCACTTTCTTTTTAACTCAAATATTAGGTATAATTCTATATAAATGAGGGTTATTGACCACGAATTCCAAAAAGTAGTAAAACTACGAAGGTGGTGTTAGTGAAAACTAAAAAAAAGTCTGAAAAAGGGACGAAAAGGTCAGATTTTTGTCAGTTTTTGACCCGGGAGGTCAACACGAGTATCTAGATATTAATGTTTCACTATCGCTCTACATGCTCTGCACACCATAAAAGCATTTATTTATCTTCATTCGTATAACTAATATCTCAACTTTTCCACTGTGTTTTTAATTGTCTGTGTTGTGTTCTATTAAGCGGTGAACTTTGCACGTGATTTCGTGCTGCGCCGTTCTACGGCGTGCTGCGGCGTGCTATGGCGTGCTATGGCGTGCTGCGGCGTGCTATGGCGTGCTGCGGCGTGCTATGGCGTGCTGCGGCGTGCTGCGGCGTGCTGCGGCGTGCTATGGCGTGCTGCGGCGTGCTATGGCGTGCGCGGCTGCGGCGTGCTATGGCGTGCTGCGGCGTGCTGCGGCGTTCTGCGGCGTGCTGCGGCGTGCTGCGGCGTGCTGCGGCGTGCTATGGCGTGCTGCGGCGTGCTGCGGCGTGCTATGGCGTGCTGCGGCGTGCTATGGCGTGCTGCGGCGTGCTGCGGCGTGCTATGGCGTGCTGCGGCGTGCTGCGGCGTGCTATGGCGTGCTGCGGCGTGCTGCGGCGTGCTGCGGCGTGCTATGGCGTGCTGCGGCATGCTGCGGCGTGCTATGGCGTGCTGCGGCGTGCTGCGGCGTGCTATGGCGTGCTGCGGCGTGCTGCGGCGTGCTATGGCGTGCTATGGCGTGCTATGGCGTGCTGCGGCGTGCTATGGCGTGCTGCGGCGTGCTATGGCGTGCTATGGCGTGCTGCGGCGTGCTATGGCGTGCTGCGCCGTGCTATGGCGTGCTGCGCGTGCTGCGGCGTGCTATGGCGTGCTATGGCGTGCTGCGGCGTGCTATGGCGCGCTGCGCGTGCTATGGCGTGCTGCGGCGTGCTGCGGTGTGCTATGGCGTGCTGCGGCGTGCTGCGGCTATGGCGTGCTGCGGCGTGCTATGGCGTGCTGGCGCGCTATGGCGTGCTGCGGCGTGCTATGGCGTGCTGCGGCGTACTGCAGCGTACTACGGCGTGCTGCGGCGTGCTGCGGCGTGCTATGGCGTGCTGCGGCGTGCTGCGGCGTGCTATGGCGTGCTGCGGCGTGCTATGGCGTGCTGCGCGCGTGCTATGGCGCTGCGGCGTGCTATGGCGTGCGGCGTGCGTGCGTCGTGACAACCGAAACCACAACAAACGGTCGAGCTAGCAAGCTGAAAGTGCTTGAAGTGAAAAGTTTTGAGGCGCATTTGGTTCAGCGAGACGTTCCGGCGCAGCGCTGCGGAGAATGAGCTGCACACGCACGGTTAATATTATATATTAATTATATTAATGGGATTATTATAACGTCCTGGTGTCTTCTGCAGCCCTGCTCCACCAAAATCATCAGTCTGATGAAGAGCAACTTGACCATCGTGCTGGGCGTCGCCTTCGGAATCGCCGTCCTGCTGGTTAGCACACACACACACACACATGCACGCACACACACATGCACACGCATGCACACACGCACGCACACACACACACGCATGCACGCACACATGCGCACACACACCACACACACATACACGCACACACACAAATGAACGCACACATGCACGCACACACACACATGCACGCACACACACACGCATGCACACACACACACGCATGCACGCACACACGCACGCACACACACACACATGCACGCACACACACACACATGCGCGCACACACACCACACGCACACACACCAATGAACGCACACACACATGCATGCATGCACCACACGCACACATACACGCACATACGCATGCATGACGCACGCACACACCAAACACATGCACATATATACACACACGCACACACCACACACGCACATATATACACACACGCACACACCACACACACACACACCATACACACGCACACATGCATGCACACACATCAGACACCACAGCACACATGCGCTCACACACACACACGCATGCATGACGCACACACACGGGCACATATACACACCACACGCACACACACGCGCGCATGCACGCACACACATGCACACATACCCATGCATGCACGCACACACCACAGACACCACAGCACGCATGCGCGCACACACACTCACACACAAGCACAGATAGACACACACACACACCCACCAGAAACATTTGTCTAAATGTTTTTTTTTCCTCTTTCTGCAGATTTTCGGCATGGTCTTCTCCATGATTCTCTACTGTCAGATTGGCAAAAGAGAGGGCGCCACTTCCACGGCCTGAACCCCCCCCAACACACACACACATGGGCCCGCCCACTCGTTGCCGGGCCAACAGCTAATCAGCAGAGCGCAAATGACCTATTTAACCCATAACCTCAGTGCTAATGTAACGTAACCTGTGCTTTTACTGTGGAGGAACACGCTGATATTTACTATCATGACATTAATCGGCGCGTGGCGCGTACCGTACGGCGTCTCAATCGCCACAAACGTTCAATACATGAATATCTCAGCAAACATGAGACGTGCATGTTAAAAGATGTTAAATTAACCAATACGATTTTGGAGGAGTCAAATAAATGGGTTTTATTAACTGAATAAACACAATTTTTGGTTCTTTTGAACTAATTTCCAGCCAAAATATCAGCGTGTTCCTTTAACCTTACAGCAACGTAACTATCACTTTAAATTTTACCAAACTCAAAATCCTAACGTTGGTCTTTTTTAACGTTCACACTGTGGCCTCAAAGAACAAAATCTAGAAAACTGTCAAAACTATTTGTGTTGTCTGGATATCGATGGAAGCCAATTACCGCTAAAATAAATTAATAAATACACGGTTAGAAAAATATATCTCTAGTATCTGAATGATTTATCCCTCGTGTTGTCTTCCCGTGAACCATGACCTCGTCCTTCAGGGTAAAATGAAATGAAAATGAACACGTTTTTGTGCTTTTCCGATGTTTTTGTCACTTTTTCTGATTTATTTCTTTTTCAGATTTATTTGTCACTTTTTCAGATTTATTTGTCTCTTTTTTTAGATTTATTTGTCACTTTTTCTGATTTATTTGTCACTTTTTCTGATTTATTTGTCACTTTATGATTTATTTGTCACTTTATGATTTATTTGTCACTTTATGATTTATTTGTCACTTTTTCAGATTTATTTGTCTCTTTTTCAGATTTATTTGTCTCTTTTTCAGATTTATTTGTCACTTTTTCTGATTTATTTGTCACTTTATGATTTATTTGTCACTTTATGATTTATTTGTCACTTTTTCAGATTTATTTTCACTTTTTCAGATTTATTTCTCTTTTTCAGATTTATTTTTCATTTTTTCAGATTTATTTGTCACTTTTTCAGATTTTTCATTTATTCAGATTTATTTGTCACTTTTTCAGATTTATTTCTCTTTTTCTTATTTATTTGTCACTTTTTCAGATTTTTCATTTTTTCAGATTTGTCCCTTTTTCAGATTTATTTGTCACTTTTTCAGATTTATTTTCACTTTTTCAGATTTATTTCTCTTTTTCAGATTTATTTCTCTTTTTCAGATTTATTTGTCTCTTTTTCAGATTTATTTGTCACTTTTTTGTCACTTTTTCAGATTTATTTGTCTCTTTTAGATTTATTTGTCACTTTTTCTGATTTATTTCTCTTTTTCAGATTTATTAGTCATTTTTTCTGATTTTATTTGTCACTTTTTCCAGCTTTTGGCGTTTTTTTAAAAAAACCTGAGCTGGTTTAATAACAGGTTTTATAATTATTCTTGGAATTCATGGTCAACAAACCTCATTTATATCAAATTATACATACGTTTTTAGTTAAAAAGGCAGATATTATGAATTATTTTGACTAATAGTTAAGATCAGAGGATGTTGAGTGGATTTCAGATGGGTAGATGTCAAAGTTTCAATAAGATTTAATAAAACAACCAAAAAATTCAATGAAAGTTATCATTCATTTTACCTGAAGAACGTTGTATGGACTCAACCATGTTATTTTTGGACAATTTGGTTGAAAGAAATCCATATTTCTGATATAAAACACGTAGAAACGGGTCAGTTTGACCCGAGGAAGACAACACGAGGGTTAAACAGAAGTCAATATTATGACGTCTTCTCATAATTAGGACACATTCTTCAAAAATGTCCCTTACGTACTTGTACGTCTAAAATGAATTACTTGTAAATTCAAAGTTTTTTCTCCAAATTGTATTAATATATATAATATAATATATTAAAATAGTTTTTTTTGCTCTTTTCTGTCTGTAAACTGTAACTCAGGTTACGTGAAAGTTGGTTTATAGTACTGAATTGAAGTTTTCTTACCGTTTCTGAAATGAATTATTTTGTTTTGTTGTTTAATTTGTATTGGATGAAGGAATGGGCTTCCATAGCTTTATGTCCACATATATATCCTTTAGCTGTCTGTCACATCTGCTGCTATTTCTCATAATCCTCATGAAGTTGTTCCTGTGTTGTTCTGTTTATACCTCCATAGACCTTCCAGAAATACAAGAAATAATCATAATATTGCCATTATAAAGCCTTAACTTCCATATATGTACAACCACATTGTTATATTACTGTGTAACTTTTAATTGTATTATAAAAGTGAAAGTGGTTTGATATTGTGGAACAGACTTCTTTACCCGTTCACTCTGAATCTTGTTACTGTTGTATTTGTAATTTTTACGGGCCTGAAAACTGTAAAGATGTTTTTATTTGTTGGTTTTTGTCCTTAAACTGAGTTCAGTTTGAGGACATCAAGTGTCATACTACACGGCTGAAGAGGGGAATTAAAATAACACTTCTCGAAAGGATCACATCCTTATTTGCAAGTACGTGTAAATACTGAAGTACTACGGTCATGATTATGGGGTGTAAGTAAAGGGGGGTATACTTATGTCCCTGTATTTTAACATAGGGGGGTGTATACTTATGTCCCTGTATTTTAACATAGGGGGGTGTATACTTATGTCCCTGTATTTTAACATAGGGGGTGTATACTTATGTCCCTGTATTTTAACATAGGGGGGTGTATACTTATGCCCCTGTATTTTAACATAGGGGGTGTATACTTATGTCCCTGTATTTTAACATAGGGGGTGTATACTTATGTCCCTGTATTTTAACATAGGGGGTGTATACTTATGCCCCTGTATTTTAACATAGGGGGGTGTATACTTATGCCCCTGTATTTTAACATAGGGGGTGTATACTTATGCCCCTGTATTTTAACATAGGGGGGTGTATACTTATGCCCCTGTATTTTAACATAGGGGGTGTATACTTATGCCCTGTATTTTAACATAGGGGTGTATACTTATGCCCCTGTACTTTAAAATAGGGGGTGTATACTTATGCCCCTGTATTTTAACATAGGGGTGTATACTTATGCCCCTGTATTTTAACATAGGGGGTGTATACTTATGCCCCTGTATTTTAACATAGGGGTGTATACTTATGCCCCTGTATTTTAACATAGGGGGTGTATACTTATGCCCCTGTATTTTAACATAGGGGGTGTATACTTATGCCCCTGTATTTTAACATAGGGGGTGTATACTTATGCCCTGTATTTTAACATAGGGGGTGTATACTTATGCCCCTGTATTTTAACATAGGGGGTGTATACTTATGCCCCCTGTATTTTAACATAGGGGGTGTATACTTATGCCCCTGTATTTTAACATAGGGGGGTGTATACTTATACCCCCTGTATTTTAAGGAAAAACCGTCACACATATGTATAATGTATATTATACATAACTGTAATATTATTGCATTTAACCCAAGTATCAGGAGCAGTGGACAGCGATTCTTACTGCGTCCAGTAAGGGATTCAGTGTCTTGCTCAAGGACACTCTGGCCGGACAACCTGGGATTGATCTGCCAACCTTGTGGCTGTGGGGCAACCATTTTACCTCCAAGTATGAGATAAAGAGGCTTCATAGTCTAAAAGAAAGTATACTTAAAAGATAAATGATATTGATACTGATTATTTCAGACGTTTTAAGAAGGTAGTGCTGTGTTTTAGCACACATTTCTAAATATAGACTTATTTCTGGCACTTAAAACCTTTAAATTAGACGCTTCAATCTCATCAGAAAACTTAACTTCCTAAATTCCCATTTCCCCTGGTTGTATTCTGTTATTGTGTTCAGGCCCAGAGGCCAGAGGGGGGGCTCTGGAGTTCATTTCAATATTTAAAAGTAAAAACTACACAAGTGTTTGTTTTTTTCTATTACTTTTCTGCTTGAAGAGAACACCTTCCTTTTGATTTATGGCTCCAGTGTGTTCATCCAGCGTAGCTCCGAGGACGGGTCACAGATGGAAGCAGCCTCCACGTGTACTGTAATATCATACGTGCAGCTATTTATTTCTCTGGGAAACATTGCTGAGTGAGCTTCTTGTTTTTCAGCGAAAAAGCTGCAGCAGCCTTGGGGCGAAATGCTAGATAGGACGTTCTGCGTTGACACCTGCACACGGCGCTCGGGTCGGCCTGGGTCGAGGACGGAGGGGCGTTCAGGAGCAGCCGGTACACAGGTTTGTCCTCGTATTCACACGTCATTCACGGTGAGAGCCAGCGAACCGCAAAGGCCCAAACGCAGCAACGGAGAGTCACATCTCGGGGTTATATTATACATATTTAGTCCTTGAGTGGGGACACTCCTGGCACGGCATTGCATAGTTATTGTATATTTTGAGTAACCACAACAGTAGTCTGGAGTAGGGTCTGGCATCTAGCTGTGGGTTGTTAAAACCAGGGTCTGCAACGTTGTTTTTAGGCCAGGGGCCCCCTAGCTGGAAGAGGACAACCCCCTACTACCCCCTACCTCAGATACAGTATTAGGGGACCACTAAGGTCTATATAAAGAGACTTCAGATACAGTATTAGGGGACCACTAAGGTCTATATAAAAGATACTTCAGGTACAGTATTAGGGGACCACTAAGGTCTATATAAAGAGACTTCAGATACAGTATTAGGGGACCACTAAGGTCTATATAAAAGAGACTTCAGATACAGTATTAGGGACCACTAAGGTCTATATAAAGAGACTTCAGATACAGTATTAGGGGACCACTAAGGTCTATATAAAGAGACTTCAGATACAGTATTAGGGACCACTAAGGTCTATATAAAGAGACTTCAGATACAGTATTAGGGGACCACTAAGGTCTATATAAAAGAGACTTCAGATACAGTATTAGGGGACCACTAAGGTCTATATAAAAGAGACTTCAGATACAGTATTAGGGTCCACTAAGGTCTATATAAAAGAGACTACAGATACAGTATTAGGGACCACTAAGGTCTATATAAAAGAGACTTCAGATACAGTATTAGGGGACCACTAAGGTCTATATAAAGAGACTTCAGATACAGTATTAGGGACCACTAAGGTCTATATAAAGAGACTTCAGATACAGTATTAGGGACCACTAAGGTCTATATAAAAGAGACTTCAGATACAGTATTAGGGACCACTAAGGTCTATAAAAGAGACTTCAGATACAGTATTAGGGGACCACTAAGGTCTATATAAAAGAGACTTCAGATACAGTATTAGGGGACCACTAAGGTCTATATAAAAGAGACTTCAGATACAGTATTAGGGACCACTAAGGTCTATATAAAAGAGACTTCAGATACAGTATTAGGGGACCACTAAGGTCTATATAAAAGAGACTTCAGATACAGTATTAGGGGACCACTAAGGTCTATATAAAAGAGACTTCAGATACAGCGGCTTGCATCAACGTCAGCCTTCAAACGCTGATGTAGGCCTCTTTGTTACCTCCAAAACGTTTCATTTAATAATCTGCCCTAAATTTGAATGCGTCAGTCAAATCCTGATCTTTGCCAGATCACAAGAAACCGCGTGGCCTTTATCAGGATAAATTATTCATCCCGCGACAGGTCGAGCTGAGAGACAATGAATACCCAACACACCTGTCATCCATCTAGTTAAATATGAACAAATCGCCCTCTGTTTACGAGTGGCGTAGGACCTTGGGCCAGACCTATGGGGGTGCACTGCTTCCTCCGAGGCAGACTAATAAACAAGGCTTTTGGATGCGTGTAATGTGGTAACACAGGAGGCGGATTACCACGGAAACACCGGCAACATCCACTAAAAGCCATCCCTGCAGAGTGAATCACAGTCATATCAGCAGCAACATGCACTGTACATGCATATCCTAACAGAGCCTATGTACAGGCCGTCAACCCTAGGACACACACACACACACACACACACACACACACACGTAGCCTTGCTGGCAGTAATCAGAGTGCAGTGTGTTTTTCTCAGCGGTGTAATTCATCAAAGTGACGTCTGCCAATGAGCCTCAGTCTGCCAGACAGACGCAGCTAATCAATCATCAATCTACCTGCTCTTTGTTTCACAGCCCTCTGCAATCACAGCCGGCCATATTTCTCACACACACACACACACACACACACAATCTGTCTTCGCATGGTCACTTTTTGAGGTTCTTCTCCCGTCTAGGTCAGTGTGTAGAGCATGCACTGGCTCGGCCTGGGGGAGGGGTGTGTTTTCCTGATTAGGCCGCCATTACCGGTGAGTAAGCAATCAAGAAGCAGCTATCACGTTGGTTAAAAGTTTGACGGATGTTTTTGAAGTCCCATGAATTCAATTCAATTTTATTTATAGTATCAATTCATAACAAGAGTTATCTCAAGACACTTTACAGATAGAGTAGGTCTAGACCACACTCTATAATTTACAAGGACCCAACAGTTCTAGTAGTTCCCTCCAGAGCAAGCAACAGTGCGACAGTGGCGAGGAAAGACTCCCTTTTAGGAAGAAACCTCGCCCAGACCCAGACCCAGACCCAGGCCCAGACCCAGACCCAGACCCAGACCCAGACCCAGGCTCTTGGTAGGCGGTGTCTGACGGGCCGGTTGGGGTTAGAATGAAGAGTGCCAATAACAAAAATAGAGAAAATAGTAGTTTGTAGTAGTTCTTTGTAGTAGTTCATGGCATAGCAGGGCACTGTGCGGCATTACAAGGCACAGCAGGACGTAGCAGGACGTAGCAGGACGTAGCAGGACGTAGCAGAGCGTAGCAGGACACAGCAGGACGTAGCAGGACGTAGCAGGACGTAGCAGAGCGTAGCAGGATGAACACGGCATTGCAGGACGTGTAGCGGGACCATGGCTACAGCTGCTACCAGGATTTTGGAGCCTCCCTGGTCCGAGGGAACATGCTGGGGGGGAAAAGAACATAAGGACTCCGGGGAATGACTCCCCAGAGCTAGGTTAGTAACTAGGTTAGTAACTAGGTTAGTAACTAGGTTAGTAACTAGGTTAGTAACTAGGTTAGTAACTAGGTTAGTATGGACCTACTGTTCTTCAATTATGGAAAATCCATCTTATTCTTGCTGATATCCTTCTATCAGTAAAGATAGAAGAGGGAGTGGGTCAGTCATTTAATTAGTTAGTTAGTTAGTTAGTAAGTTAGTTAGTTAGTCAGTCAGTTAGTTAGTTAGTTAGTTAGTTAGTTAGTTAGTTAGTTAAAGCCTCAACGAACCCACGCGCCATCAATCAGCAGCAGGATGGAGAGTGAGTATTGATCGGAGGGAATCATATAGAACTGGGTTCATCTTCTCTGAAATTATGGAAGAAACAAATGGAGCGACTCCTCCAGTCCATTAGGGAACAAATAGAATATCTCACTTACATCAATACGCGGCGGGTTATCAACACGTCCGATATGCAGGGGGGGGGGGGGGAGAGAGAGATTCATTGGCTCCCGAGACTCAGACGCTTTCTTCACACTATGTATTCATAGAGCGCTGCCAGCTGCCGAGGAGGAGTGGAGCCGCTAATGACTCGTTTTTAATTCACAATGGGACATAATGCAGTCTGGTATCGATGGGGGCTATCAGGAGAGTACATGATATTTAAGCAGTAGCACATTTTTGTATTCTCAACTTCAAATATTTATTCATTAAATATTTTATTCCTATTATTATTATTATTATTATTATTATTATTATTATTATTATTATTTCATGTATATTGTATTCTAGTATTTCATTTATATTCTGTGCTGTGTGACTGATTCTGCTGCAACACTATAATTTCCCATTTTATTGGGATCAATAAATGAATATCTATCCATCCATCCATCCATCCATCCATCCATCCATCCATCCATCCATCTGTCTATCTATCCATCTCTCTCTCTATCATCCATCCATCTATCCATCTATCCATCCATCATCCATCCACCCACCCACCCATCCATCCACCCACCCACCCATCCATCCATCCACACATCCACCCATCCACCCATCCATCCATCCAGCCATCCAGCCATCCATCCATCCATCCATCCACCCATCCATCCATCCATCCATCCATCCATCATCCATCCACCCACCCACCCATCCATCCACCCACCCACCCATCCACCCATCCATCCACCCATCCATCCACCCACCCAGCCATCCATCATCCACCCATCCATCCATCCATCCATCCATCCACCCATCCAGCCATCCATCCAGCCATCCAGCCATCCATCCAGCCATCCAGCCATCCAGCCATCCATCCATCCATCCATCCACCCATCCATCCATCCATCCATCCATCCACCCATCCATCCACCCACCCAGCCATCCATCATCCACCCATCCATCCATCCAGCCATCCACCCACCCACCCACCCATCCATCTATCCATCCATCCACTACAGTAGCATTGCACACTGATGCAAGTAAATATGAAAATAGATTTTTTTATCTCAGATTTCGTGTGTTTCCATGACTCCAACCTCCAAATCATTGCATCTTGAAGACGCCATGTCTCACGTTTCAGTCTCAACGAAGAGTCTTTTAAAACACAAATGAATAGCGGCCATTTTGTTCGCAGACGTGGCCGAGTACTTCACGCCACACAGTCACCTTCAAGTCCTCCCTGTAGGACTCCCTTCATGTCACTGTGTCTCTAGTTTCCTTTGAGAGACGGCTGCACAAGGCACTGACATAGAGATTTAATCGAGGGGTCAGTGCAGCAGTTCTGGAGTCACAGTGAGCCGTGGTTGGCAGGTAGCATTTATGACCCTCAATCAAAGTCGTTATTTTCCACTCACGTCGTCGGCTTATAACAGAAATAGAAAAATATGTCAATAATAACACCTACATGGAGTCAGAGGAGCTTGAATGGAGCTCGCTGTGAGAGTATCCGGCTGTATTTGTGTAAAGTCTGTGATGAAAAGTACTGCACCATTTTGATTCAGAGTGAAAAAAACTTGAAGCTCTTAGAAATAAATCTGTAAAATAGCAGAAAAGGTTCTGGCAGCTCATGCGGACTTTACCCTGTAATTAAACACAGGCATGTTGTGTGTAGCTACAGTAAAAAATGTCCAGCTTGTATTTACCTTCACAAAAATGCTGTTTTTGCCGCTGATAGGCTCAAATTAATATTCTAAATGTCTGACAACATTATGGAAAGGATTTCTAAGGAGGTCGACCTTTCTGTTAAAGAGTAAAATCCTTTTTTTAAACATAAAAACATCTGCTAAATTGTGTTCGCTAAACACACCAGACTCCATGTAAATAAACAGTAATTTTACTATCGTAAAATACACTTAATTCGACGTCAACAGAAACAAAATATAACTATGAAAAGCCATTTTGGGGTTGTCCTTCCACTTTTACATCCATCAAAACTCTAGTTGTGGTGGAAATAAACACATATTTTACCCATTTACATGTGAAAATATGTTGGCTCTATACACGTATAAAAGTATTGCTTTTTTAAATGGAGTCTGGTGGGTTTAGCACCAGCGACTTCAGAGCCGTTTCTGGTTAAACAGAAAGGTCTCAAAGAGGTTTTAAAGGTCTATCTCTGAAGGGATCCTTTTCATAATGTTGTCAGACACTTAGAATATTACTCTGAGCCTGTCAGCCGCAAAACAAGCACTTTTGTGAAGGTGAATACAAGCTCAATAATTGTCCTATTAACTGACATTGTAGCTTGTTTAATGAGGATCTCGATTGATACTGAACCTATGTCAGTGATTGTTGTTCCCACCGGCCACTTAGACACAAAACCACAGGAAAATAGGGTTGAAAAAAAACGTTAGTCACCCTTTAAAGGGCGCCTACACTATTATCTTTGACACTGTATTCATTCATTGGATGGATAAACCAACTCTCTTTCTTGTGACTTCATGGACCCCCTAAAACCCATTTGACACATTAAGACATTGAAATATATCTGTATAAGTGTGATTATTGCTGCAATATCATTTGATAATGGTCAAAAGACACATTAAATAGCTTAACAAAAACACTCAGCATCTTTAAAGCTTCAACCCTCATAAACCTTCCCTGAAATATTAAGTGTAGCCTATAGTGCTGCAGTTATTTTCAGTGTTTTTCTAGTAATGTCCCCATTTAAATGCAGCGTCAGTCTCTCCGTAACGTAAACAGTTCATTTAGATTATGAGAGTTTTCTGTGGCTGAGAAACACAGAAATGATTATTACACATTTGAAATGGAGAATAAACTGAGGTTTAGATTGGCGGCTTTGACAGAATTGTGTGTGTGTGTGTGTGTGTGTGTGTGTGTGTGTGTGTGTGTGTGTGTGTGTGTGTGTGTGTGTGTGTGTGTGTCTATACAGTCTTGCTCTTCACTGTCCTTCAACAGTTCAACAATCTCATTTGCATACTCATAAATCATTCACGTCTGACATCTCACGCACGCACACACGCGCGCGCGCGCACACACACACGTGTGGGCATTGCAGTAATGAGATGTTTGAATATCCCTTTAAAGATTAAACTAAACAGGTCAGATTCCGATGGATGGATGGACGGACGGATGGATGGATAGATGAATGATGGGTAGATGGATGGATGGATGAACGGGTGGATGGACTGACGGACGGATGTATTTAAAGATGGATGGACGGATGGATGGATGGATGGATGGATGAATGATGGGTAGATGGATGGGTAGATGGATGATGGGTAGATGGACGGACGGATGGATGATGGGTAGATGGATGATGGGTAGATGGACGGACGGATGGATGATGGGTAGATGGATGATGGGTAGATGGACGGACGGATGGATGATGGGGATGGATGGATGGACGGATAGATGGATGATTGGATGGATAAATTAATGGATGGATGGATGGATGGATTAATGGATGGATGGATGGAAGAATGGTTAGATGGATGGATGGATGAACTGTTGGATGGACAGAAAGGATGGATGGATGGATAAATGGATGGATGGATGGATGGAAGGACGGACGGACGGATGGATTTATAGATAGATGGATGGATGGATGGAAGGATGGAAGGATGGATTTATAGATGGATGGACGGATGGGCGGATGAGTGAAAGCCCCACCTCTAGTGACATAAGATGTTGTCCTATGACAGTAGACAGTTGACAGTGGTTGATATTTTCACATCTGGTCATACGTTGGGGAGTCTTTAATTTGTTTTTTCATTTTTTTCACTTCATACAACCTCATGTACAGCTTCAGATAAACACTCAGATAAACACTTACATGAACAATCAGATGAACAATCAGATGAACTCTCAGATGAACAATCAGATGAACACTCAGATGAACTCTCAGATGAACACTCAGATGAACAACCAGATGAACAACCAGATGAACAATCAGATGAACAACCAGATGAACAATCAGATGAACAACCAGATGAACAATCAGATGAACACTCAGATGAACAACCAGATGAACAACCAGATGAACTCTCAGATGAACAATCAGATGAACACTCAGATGAACTCTCAGATGAACAATCAGATGAACAACCAGATGAACAATCAGATGAACACTCCTGAAATCTTTGGTCATCAATGGCTACTTTGGACTGACGTTAGTTGTACAGTCGTCAGGATGGCCGAGTGGTCTAAGGCGCCAGACTCAAGGGTAGACTCCTTCCTGATCAAAGGGACTTCTGGTCTCCACATGGAGGCGTGGGTTCAAATCCCACTCCTGACAATATCCCAGAGCTCATCCTCCTTTAACAGTTAAAACTGTGTCTATAAAATATTGTTAAATGCAGTGATTCTCAATCCCAAAGTGGTGTTTTCAATTAATCTTACTTCGGTCATCCAAAATGTGGTTTTGGACTCACTATGGTCAACATGAACTCTTCGTTGTCAGGATGGTCTTGAACGTTGGTACAGTAATGTCATCGCACTGCATCTAATAATAATCTGTATCTGTAAATACAAAATCTGTAAAATGGAAATGTAAAAATGTGTATTTTAGGTCTTAAATCTCCATTTCAGAAACAATTTTGGGCTTTCCCAGATGAATCTTCGATCGCCAAAAAAAAGTTCTAGTCCCACTATGGTCACCTCATGTGTACAGCTGTCAGGATGGCCGAGTGGTCTAAGGCGCCAGACTCAAGGGTTGACTCCTTCCTGATCAAAGGGACTTCTGGTCTCCATGTGGAGGCGTGGGTTCAAATCCCACTCCTGACATTGCGTTAACAGATAATTTAAAGTGTGTCATCAAAAGACTGTTAAATGTTGGTGTTCTTAGTCCCAAATTTGTCTTTTTAATTAATCTTAATACCCAGATACCCAATCCTGAAAGAGATGTGGTACTGTAATGGTTTCTTAACTGGTCTTCCCAAAGGGACCACTAAGCAGCTGCAGCTAATTCATAATAATAGAGTTTTAACCAGGGCCGAGAGCACATTACTCCTGTTGTGACGTCTTCACACTGACTCCCAGTTAGTAAAGTGCTACTACTAAAGGTAAAAGGAAATATGAATATTTACTATCTGAAACCTTCACCTACACAATTTATGGCTTTTACCAGAAGAACAATTGTGAAAGAAATCCATCCAAGATGGCTGTTTTCAACTGCACACAGCAGTCAGGATGGCCGAGTGGTCTAAGGCGCCAGACTCAAGGGTAGACTCCTTCCTGATCAAAGGGACTTCTGGTCTCCACATGAAAAAAATTGATCTTAAACCACAGACATCTAACAAGCGGCATTTTCCTTTGAAAGTCTCCTTTTTATGTCGTTGACTCTGTATCATCCCTCACTTTAACACACACTATCAAAGTCCTAACAAGGCCGAAACGTGGACCCTATAGCTTTACTTTCACTGCATTTTAATTGCCGTTACCACAACCTTTCTCCGGCCACTCTGAGGCTGCCATTTGCAGTTAGTGTAGACAGCGAGAGTCGTCCCCGGTTTGGCAGAATCGATCCTCGCGGTCTCCCCAGCGCTGTGGGGACGGGACTGGCGATGTGGGACTACGCCTGATGTTAACACCAAAACAGGAGCTTAGAGCAATTAATATAGACATATTATATATATATTACCTATAATGTAGACAGAGATGCATGTAGACAGAGATGCATGCACGCATGAGCGTGCACACACACACACACACACACACACACACACACACACACACACACACACACACACACACACACACACACACACACACACACACACTAGAGCTGGCTCCTCTTTTTGTGTTTTTTTTAGTTTTGTTCCTGTTATTTTCTGTCTTTCTGTGAAAAAAGGTAGTATGATAGAGAATGTGATTTTTCACTTGACACTGAAAGAAGTACTGCAATAAAGTATTACAAAAAAACTTCATTCCCTGCTTCTGTCCCATAAAACTTCCAGCAGCCTCAGAAACACAGATTCACACACAGCTCTTACTCAGTGCCACACCAATCTCTGCTGCCATTACGGGCGCCTTGCACTTAACTTGAAGTTATCTAACGCACTACTGTCTAACACACTGGTGCCTACTGTAACATTCAGGAGACTTATGAAACAAAAGGTTAGGCCCCTGAATGGCCCAGTGTCAAGGATTACTTCTCAGACAAATTCTCCAACAACAAAGCCTCCATTGTGCCCCTCCAGGCCCTCGATTTAGCAGCAGGGGCGACTGCACGCTTAACTGGGCTTGACAGCGCGACCACTCTCCCAGACCTCTCTGAAGATTTACCCCGAGGAGAATAAAATGAGATTGAAAATGTACAGATAAAATAAAAAATAAAAAATAATTGATTGAATTCTTAATGGATTATTATGGATGTAAATTGAACGGTGACAGGAAACTGTTTGAAAGCAGGCGTAAGTGGCCGGGTTGGTTCAGTGGGTAGAGCAGGGCCGACTGTACATTTGGGCCTCGATGCAGAGGTCTAGGGTTCAAATCCGACCTGTGACGACAAGCTGCAGTCCCCCTCCTTTCTCACCTACCTGTCCTATCAAATAAAGTCAGAAACGCCCCAAAAGATTCTGGGTTTGCAGTAGCTCAGCCCGTAGGGAGTTGATTTGGGAGAGTGAGGACTGGTAGCTGGAGAGTTCACCTGCTGGGCGCCGCTAGGTGCTCTTGAGCAAGGCACTGACCCTGCCCTCTCCCCTATCTGCTCAGGAGGCTGGTCCAGCACTGGCACCCCCACACACACACACACACACACTCTGACATCTCTCCATTAGTGCATGAATTGGTCCTGAGCATGTGTGTGTTTTCAGGCCTGTGTGTAGTGACACTAACAAAAACAGAGTGTAAATTGTTATTTCCCCACTAGGGATCTATAAAGAATATAAATTAATCAAATTAAACTATAAAAAAGAAGCAGGTTGTAATCTGAAATGTGGAGTGGCTGCAGCACGGACACCATCTCTCAGTCTGGCTTCATGTTGTTTTTTATTTCTTTGTTTTTCTGGTTGATTGCTGTCTCACCTTTTATTCCCCGGATGGTTTCTTAAAGGCAGTGTGCTTTAATACAGTAACCTTCAAATTAAACCCATGGGGCTGAGTTCAAGCTGCCTAACTGTCAAAGAAGAATAGATATAGAGGACGTCTTCCTGAAGCTTTTCAAAATAAAATCAATTTTGAATAACAATGCCCCGCAGTCTGAATAGAGTGCATCTCAATAAGAATCTGTAGTTGTTTACGGCCAAATAAACTCTGTTAATTTAAGTCAATTTGGCACAATTACTTTATTGTTCTATGGCAACAGGAAATGATGCAAAGTGGGCACAAAGCACAGAGCGACTGCCAATTCATAACAATATATACTCTTTCTTATTGTATACTTTATTATACTTTATTAAGTATAGTATAGTATTTATTATTCTTCTTTAGTATGCTGAAGTTATATCACCATAAATGTTTTATTAGAAGTAAAAAATTACTGTTTTATATATATAGTAAGCATTATTATTATTATTTTTATTATTATATACATATATATATCTGTATGTGTCACATGTTGTTTGTGAGAATTTGAAAAATAAAGTTTATGAAAAACTAAAATGCCAATTTATGATAAATTTAGAGTTTATGTTACTTATGTATTATATTTAATAAAATACATATATTATTTTTACCTATGTAATCCTTTATGTGATCTATTTTTATTCATCCAATATCCGTTTTTCTTTATAAATTATTTAGTGTTTACCTGAATCTTTGTATTATGCAATTTGTCTACAAAAAACAGAAAAACTGCCAATTTAGACATTTACATTTTACAATTGGACATTTTATTTTCCAAGGATTGGAAAATGATAACAAAGTGTGGTTGATGTTCATAATTACAATTTTAGATGAGTTACAGAGTGAATACCGTGGTTATTGTTGTATCGTTGTCTTAAATTGAAAATGTTATCAGGGGTCAGTTGTCAGGGGTCAAAGTTCATTCCCCTATCAGAAAGAGCTGTATGTCTATTTCCATCTTCTTCTTAATTGTTGTGTGCAAGTCCACTAAGAGAAGCTTCAAACTACAGTCAAATTACTTGTTTTTGTGCAATAGAATTTGTGTGTGTGTGCGTGCGTGTGTGTGTGTGGTTAATAAAAACTGGATATTTTCAAAGTTTTTGTACCCTTTTCAATGTTTTTGTGGCTTTTTCTGAAATCTTGGCTGTTTTATTTCAGTTTTATTTCAACTTTCTCGATTATTATTTTTTTTTTACATGGGGGCGGGGGCGTAGCTCAGTCCATAGGGAGCTGGGTTGGGAACCAGAAGGTTGTTGGTTCAAGTTGACCTCTGGACTAAAGCATGGTGGTGGACTGGTAGCTGGAAAGGTAACAATCCACGTGCTCTTGAGCAAGGCACTGCACCCCCAACTGTTCAGGGTGCCTTTTCATAGGCAGCCCCCCACTGTGACATCTCTCCATTTAGTGCATGTGTGTGTAGTTCAGGCCTGTGTGTAATGTGTCTAATAACAATAGAGTGTAAATTATTGTAATTCATCAACGCTTTTGTCGCCTTTTTTGAGTTGTTTTGGGACAATAATTTGCGCATTTTTTTCTGACAATGTTTTACATGTTTCAGTCAGTTTTTGTAATACCCCCAAAGTTAAGCCCTTGTTATGTGCCGATTCTGATTTAGGAAACCCACAACTTTTATTTTGAAAGGAAACTAACCATGCTTCTGGTGTCAATGAGTCTAACGATTTCTAACTTGACCCATCGTGTTAACCCACAGTCATTGGGGGGTTTGGTATTGGGAGGAGGAGGAGGAGGAGGAGGAAGAAGAAGAGGGGGAAGAAAAATCCTCATCCTGGTCCTGATTTGTAGCGTCTCGCGCCGTTTGCAGCGGAGCTCCAGGCTGCAGATCTGCAGGTCCGGCTCGGTGTGTTTCGCAGTGGATACGGACAACAGAAAGCAAGACTCGTTACAAACTGGACCTGTGTGTGTGTGTGTGTGTGTGTGCGCGCTCGCGCGTGCGCGTGTGTGTTTAGTCATGAATTACACCTGAGCCCGGCATGTTAACCGGTTTCCTGGGCGTGGGGAGGACGGAGGAAGCGGCTTGGCTACTTGTTTGTCGTGGGAATATTTGTTGGAACCAAAACTTCTGCAGTGACCTCAGCAGCTGCGCAGATTTTTTTTGCTCCATTTCGTCTCGTTTTTAGAGCAGTTTCCTCACACCAGGATGTACATTTTGGGAACTTTTTCGAAGGAGCGTTGACACAGAGGACGAGTTTTTAATTTTCTAACTTTTTGGTACCTTTTGGGGGAATACACAGACGGAAAACACGGCTGTACAGTAAGCGACAAATCAGCGGCACATCCAGAGGTAAGCAGCAATGTAGCTATAGGCCTGTTTAATAGCTGTTTTATGTGAAGTTAAACCAAAAAACGCAACAGTTTTCTAATGCTTCTCACTACAGGAAATGCTCTAAGAAGGTTTTAAAGATTTGTTTGACACTCGTGAGTTCGTATCAACGCGTTGCCCCATCTCCCTTGTTAAGAAAACGTCACACCAAACCCCGCTCAATACATTTCAAATTTAATCATGTATTGCTTGCTGGCAAAATGAAAACGTACCATGTGCGTTAAGTTGCGATGTTTTGCGAAAAGAGTCAAGGAATTGGCTATTCGGCATAGAATATATCAACCCAGCGGTGCGTTATGTAGAGACAAACTTTTGACATTGATTTAATGCAGGGTCGATAATGTAACGAGCTACAATCAACGCAATGGAGGACAATGAGTCAAAACTTAGGGCAGAACTTGTACAATGATGTTTGGCGTTGTGTGTGTTCACCGAAATGAAGGCTGTGCTGTGATAATTACAAGAGTTTAATCCCGTTTTTATGGGAGATACTAGTCTTTGCTAATGGGTTAGGTCATGTTTAATTCCCAGATTTGTAAATGGAGTTTGGCGTGGCGGTATGTGCATGAAGCAGACAACGGGATGTGTTGGGACTAATCAATGCACAGAACATCTGGAGCCTCAGCAAGTGGGCTGATCCCATTGAGGGGCTTCAGTAATGTATTCCAGACTTCTTCGAGTGTTAACTTCACATACTGGCATTTACAATACCTGTGCAAAACAATTATCTCTTGTATTGATTCTCCTCATTAAATCTATACCAATCCCAAGGAGGATAATTGGAAGTTAGAGAGGGATTTTTTAAAGCTGTGAGTCAGTTAGATGTCCTGAAACAGATGTTTTTAGACGGCAGTATTGATCAGAAGTGCTTAAACCATTACAACATAATGATTCTACCCTGTCAAATCGTTGCCTCCAAAGGTCATTATAAAACATTAACTCTTATCTCATGTGTGGAAAAATGAATCTTTGAAAACACTGTGCCATTTGCCATCTGCCTCCAAGCATTGCTGTACATGATGGGGAGGTAATTGCCCATGGTGTCAGTTAATGGATTAGAGTAGCCTCCACATTGCACCTTAAGCTCTGAAGCCATAAAACCATTATAGCCCCAGCAGCACCGCTCTGTTTAGACTCAGTTTTTGTTTTTAATGTTATGGCTAATATGGCACACCAATCAGCAGAGCATGCAGTTCCAAGGCTGCTAGAACAGTTCATTGTCAAGTTAAATTGACTGCAGTGCCCAGTGGGAAGTTTTGGTGTAAGTAAATGTTCAATTTCAGGTATACTTTATGCATATGGCATAAAGACAGATTCTCTGGATAGATGTCTGTCATCAGGAACTGGAAAAGAGAGAAAATGAGAATTTGTCCTTACACTCATTGCTGTGGCTTATTCAGTTAATGTGTTCAAAGAAGTAGCACTTCTGTTGTGTTTTTAAATAATATGTTTATTATATTTTCTGATATAAACACAGAAAAGAAACAACATGGGCACAAAAAGAACAAATCTCCAACAACCTGTATGTATGTGTGTATGTGTATATGTATGTATGTGTATGTATGTATGTGTATATGTGCTGATATACACAGCACATATACACTCGGAGAAATTCGTCTCCCTACCTTAAATTATGAGAGTATAACTGGGGAGACATGGGATCTAAGTGATGTACGTACACCTACATACACATTAGTAAATCCCTTTCTTAGTGTTTTGCTAGAATTTGGGCTATTTGCAGGGGAAAGCTTCGCCACATGCATCCTTTGACCCTTTTGTGAACTGACTATTTAAAGTTAGTTAGTAAGCAGCTGAGCTTTATGTCGGGATTCAGGGACAAAGCTTACAGTGTTTTATACATTATCCTTTTGATGGGAGTTTATTCAGATATTTTCTGGAGGCAAAATGAGTTCCATTGGTTGCTTGCTGGGCTCATCCAACAAGACGGCTGACTTGTAACTTAATAATTCACAAAGAAGGAAGTACAAGGAAGTAATATCAAAGGGCAATGTCCTCCCTTTAGTCATATATTAGTATTAAGTTCATGATCTGAGGTAAGGTCGGCATGTTAACGGGGCATTTTTGACTTGGTACAGCTGGACATGTTTTGCATTTGGTAGCAGAGCTCTTGATAATATATTCACTTTATCTTAACTTATCTATTTGTTTTCAAGTGGACTTTACTCTGATCTGAAGGTTGAGTCCGACCAGATTTGTCCGGATCAAATGTGCTCGTGTGTTGTAATCCCAGCAGCAGTTTAAACAGGAGCGTCGACTCAATTTCTCTGAGGGCCACGTTGGAAAAAGAGAATCATCGAGGGCCAAGACATGTATATTTTATTTCTTTTACTTCATGGTAAAGTCAAATATGCCAAGAATGTCAGAAAGAGGGACGTCAAAAATGGCAAAAACGTCAAAAATGGCACATTTTTTTAACAAAACTGCACATTTTTTGAACAAAATGGCACATTTTTTGAACAAAATGGCACATTTTTTGAACAAAATCCCCCAAAACTTTGAAAAGGCGTAGAAAATGTTTTAAAAAAGCCCCTAAAATGTTGGAAATAGGGTAAAAAAAAATGACAAAAGTACCCTAATATTAAAAAAAAACACCCAAAATTTAAGAAAAGGCAACCAAAAAATGGAAAAGATTTTAAAGCAAAATCCCCAAAATGTTAAAGTTATAGGAAATGCAAGAATATCAGAAAAAGCAGCAAAAACTAAGCAGGACAGAATTTATTGTGAACCTAAATTTATGGATTAATCCTTGAGTTTGACACGTGTGATTTAACCCTCGTGTTGTCTTCCCGTCAAAATGGAAAATCAACACTTTTATTGACGCTTTTTATCAATGTTTTTAACTTTTTCTTGCGTTTATGCACCTTTTTTCAACACGTATGACGCTTTTTTCAATGTTGGTCACTTTTTTTGACGTTTTCAACACTACGTAACACTAACTTATTACCTTTAGTTTTACAGTTATTTTTGGTATTTATGGTCATTAAACCTCATTTATAGGAAATTATACCTAATGTTTGAGTTAGAAAAGCAGAAATTAGGAATTATTGAGACTAAAATTAAAGGATTGGATGTTGATGATAATCACAGACTGGAATATGTCAACTTTTACTCTCAATACTATTTCAAAAACACTTCAATTTGTTGTTCAATTGCTATAAAATTGAATAAGACGCCCCAAAATTAATGAAAGTAGAGATTTGTACTTGGCAAAGAGCGTTGTGTGGAATCAATCATGTTATTTTGGGGAATTATAAAGAACCAAATTGACCCGAGGGACACGAGAGGGTCCCGGAGGTGAAGACAACACGAGGGTTAAAGAGCCAGTTGTCTCTGAAAGTGACACACACACACACACACAGGAAGTTACTCTGAGTTGGGGGCGTCTTGCTTTTAAGCGTCTCTGGTCTAATTGTTGACATGTTTCTCCGTCTGTGAGCTAAAGGTGAGCGTTGCAGTGACTATCGGAGACCTGTTTGACAGGAATGCAGGCGGCTGCTGCAGGAACTCACATGGCTGTCGGGCTGTTTGTCTTCACACAGGAAGTCGTTATGTGTCGTTGACCCGGAGGCCAGAAAGTAACGAGTGAAACGAAGACAGTGTGATCCTTCACATTTCTGTTGTCCAAATGAAGGATTCTGAGCAATCTCCAATTAACCCTCGTGTTGTCTTCCCGTCAAAATTGAAAATCAACAATTTTGTTGACGATTTTTATCGATGTTTTTAACAATTTCTTACATTTTTGTCCCCTTTTCAACCCTTTTTTTTCAATATTTGTCACTTTTTTTGACGTTTAACACTACGTAACATTACGTAACTACGTAACTTATTAACTTTAGTTTTGCAGTTAATTTTGGAATTCATGGTCAATAAGCCTCATTTATAGGTAATTATACCTAATGTTTGAGTTAGAAAAGCAGAAATTAGGAATTATTGAGACTAAAATTAAAGGAATGGATGTTGATGATAATCACAGACTGGAATATGTCAACTTTTACTCTCAATACTATTTTAAAAACACTTCAATTTGGTTTCAAATGCTATAAAATTGAATAAGACGCCCCAAAATTAATGAAAGTAGAGATTTGTACTTGGCAAAGAGCGTTGTGTGGAATCAATCATGTTATTTTGGGGAATTAAAAAGAACATTGATATAGGACAACGGGTCAATTTGACGTACAAGCAACATGCAACATGAACACCAGCCGGACTAACCTAGTGACCCGTGGAGGATTCACTGTGAGGGACCGTTAGAGCCCATGTGACCGGCAGCTAACGCTAACTGGAGCCCATGTGACCGGCAGCTAACGCTAACTGGAGACCATGTGACCGGCAGCTAACGCTAACTGGAGACCATGTGACCGGCAGCTAACGCTAACTGGAGACCATGTGACCGGCAGCTAACGCTAACTGGAGACCATGTGACCGGCAGCTAACGCTAACTGGAGACCATGTGACCGGCAGCTAACGCTAACTGGAGACCATGTGACCGGCAGTTAACGCTAACTGGAGACCATGTGACCGGCAGCTAACGCTAACTGGAGACCATGTGACCGGCAGCTAACGCTAACTGGTCCCTATGTATCAACACCGTTATATAAACAATAGGTAACCTAGCAACGGCCATAATGAGCTTGTCCTCAGAATGAATGTTTTAGTAGGAACCAAAGTTCACATCGTATGTTTCTCCGGGATCAGCCAGCGTGACGGACGTCTATATTCCGATTGGCGGCTGGCGTTAGCCGCTGAACCGCGTCATAGCTCATTACCATAAAGTTGAAAAATTTAAACTTTCGGATTGGCGCTCAAAACGCGACGCCGACAGATTCAACTCCGTGCAGCTGAGAGAAGCTTCCATTGAAAATGACTTCCGGTAACTTTAGACGCTCACGTCGGCGGCGGTATGGACGTCCGGTTAGTTCTGCTCCCCTCTGCCCCTCCAGCCTCTCCCCTAGCTCAGCCATATCCAGTATGTCCAGTATATACCCATATACATATGTATGCTACGTCCTGCTGTGCCCTGCTACCTGCTGTGCCCTGCTACGTCCTGCTGTGCCTTGCTACGTCCTGCTACGTCCTGCTACATCCTGCTATGTCCTGCTACGTCCTGCTGTGTCCTGCTACGTCCTGCTACGTCCTGCTGTGCCTTGTAATGCCGCACAGTGCCCTGCTACGCCATGAACTACTACAAAGAACTACTACAAACTACTATTTTTTGTGACTGTTATTGCCACTCTTCGTTTTAACCCCAACCGGTCGTCAGACACCGCCTACCAAGAGCCTGGGTCTGGGTCTGGGTCTGGGCCTGGGTCTGGGCCTGGGCCTGGGTCTGGGCCTGGGCCTGGGCCTGGGTCTGGGTCTGTCCCAGGTTTCTGCCTAAAAGGAAGTTTTCCTCGCCACTGTTGCTTGCTCTGGAGGGAACTACTAGAACTGTTGGGTCCTTGTAAATTATAGAGTGCGGTCTAGACCTGCTCTATCTGGTCTAGACCTACTCTATCTGGTCTAGACCTGCTCTAGCTGTAAAGTGTCTCGAGATAACACTTGTTATGAATTGATACTATAAATAAAATTTAATTGAATTATATCCAGCCCTGACTTAAGTGTGAGGTAACCTGGGCTGTAAGTGTGAAAACCTTTTATTCTAACTTGTCTCTAGCAGTGAGAAGCATCTTGTTCGGCCGAGCCGTGAAACCTCAACATCGGCTTTATTCTTTTAATCATCCCGTCTGTAGCACTGTCTTCGAAAGTTACGCAACCAGGCCAGATTGTCTCCGATATCTCGCGAGTCCTATAATAACGTCAGTTATAACGGCTCACAATTACACATTCAATTTAATTTTAACGTCACTTACACTGCAATATTGTTTCTTGTATCATGGCCGCACTTTAAAATATACTTTAAAATACCTTTATTTGACGCCATTCTGCTTACTTTCTGTCTACCTTATAATTATTGTTTATTGTTTTGCCTGTATTTCTTGTGTGTTTACTTGTTTGTGTGTTTTTTGCTGTATAGAAGAAAATGCTGCTGCTGTAATAAGGAAATTTCCCCATTGAGGGATAAATAAAGTATAATCTAATCTAATATTAAAATATTGTCAGGTGTTAAATTGGGCTCGGGCTCATAATTCCCTTAGAAAGGAGAGATGAAAATGTTTTTATTGGTGTATTCCTCCTGAAAGGGACTTGAACTGTCTGCAGTTTGTTTTATTGTTGGATTTCTTTGATACATCTCAGCTCATATGTTGCTGAAATTGCACTTTTTTTACTGTAAGATTTAAAGGGAGGTGAGCTTGGATGTTAAACAAGAGCTTTTTCATTATTTTACTTACTACTTCTGTTAAAAAATGCAAATACAGGCTACTCTTTTTGCACTTGCTCTGTTTATTTTAACCCTGTTGTACTCGGGTTAAATTGACCCATTTACAAAAACTTTCTATATCAGAAGTATGACAAAAGAATGATGAAAAAACTGAGAAATGTTGGGAAAAAAACTACAAAAATGCAGGAAAAAAATCAAACACTTTTTTTTTTTTTCTTTTTTTTTAAATGCTAAAAAAGTGACCAAAAAATTTGGGGAAAAAATGACAAAGAAATTCCAAAAAATTGGAAAAAGCAACAAAAAAATTGTTCAAAATTGACTAAAACATCTAGAAAGGTGTAGAAAAAGAACAACAAAAACACACAGTTGCAGGTCAATGGGAAGACAACACGAGGGTTAAGTTTTTATTTTTGGATTCCTCCCATAGACTGTGTGAGTGTGTGTGTGTGTGTGCGTATATCTATATGTATGTGTGTGTATATAGATATAGTTGTGTGTGTGTATATACAGATATAGTCGAGTGTGTATATAGATATAGTCGTGTGTGTGTGTGTGTGTGTGTGTGTGTGTGTGTGTGTATATATATATATATATATATATATATAGATATATATCTATATGTATGTGTGTGTATATATAGCTGTGTGTATATATAGATATATATCTATATGTATGTGTGTATAGATAGCTGTGTGTGTGTGTGTGTGTGTGTGTGTGTGTATATAGATATATATCTATATGTATGTGTGTGTATATATAGCTGTGTGTGTGTGTGTGTGTGTGTGTGTGTGTGTGTGTGTGTGTATATATAGATATATATCTATATGTATGTGTGTGTATATATAGCTGTGTGTGTGTGTGTATATATAGATATATATCTATATGTATGTGTGTATAGATAGCTGTGTGTGTGTGTGTGTGTGTGTGTGTGTGTGTGTATATATAGATATATATCTATATGTATGTGTGTGTATATATAGCTGTGTGTGTGTGTGTGTGTGTGTGTGTGTGTGTGTGTGTGCATATATATAGACACACACAGAGTCTATGATTCCTGCTGAAAGGTGTTTGTTCTGTTGTTGGATTGACAGCCTGACACTGCAGACTACACCACTGGATGTGACGCATCGGGATTTATCGATTTGAATCATTGACATGATATCGTGATCAAATTGAACCGCGACACCAGCGGAGATTCAGCACCCCCTACCCCCTACTACATACTGTTAACGCGCAAAACTGTCGCTACGCATGCAAGGTTACAGTTCACCAGACGGTTGTTATGGCTTCATTACACACGGTAGCATTAGCAGTTCTGCAGTCTATGTTCACAGGCTGTGAAATAGTGTGAAACACGACGTTGGCGATAAGACTGACTGACAGATGGACGTCCGGCTCTCTGCTGACCGGCTGCTGGCTGCTGGATCAGACTTTACTGCAGCATGTGTTCAGCCACATTGTTGGATTTGGCAGCTAAAAAAACTGGTTGTTGGAGCTCCTAGAAAGCCCTTACGGTGTGTGTGTGTGTGTGTGTGTGTGTGTGTGTGTGTGTGTGTGTGTGTGGATGGATAGCTGGGCAGTATATCGTGATATGAGACTAGATATCGTCTCAGATTTTTGATATCCTAATATCCTAATATGACATAAGTGTCTTTTCCTGGTTTTAAAGCCTGCATTACAGTAAAGTGATGTCATTTCCTCTTCTTACCAGACTGTTGTAGCTGCTCTGTGATTGGTCTTTACCAACTGAGTCATTATATCCCCATTACTGATGATTATTTATCAAAAATCTCATTGTATGAATATTTTGTGAAAGCACTGATGATATTGTTGTGGTATTGATATCGAGGTATTTGGTCAGAAATATCGTGATATTTGATTTTCTCCACATCCCCCAGCCATATACTGTATATATTCCTTCTTCTGATTTTAACTATTAGTCAAATTATTTCATAAGATCTGCTTTGTTTTAACTCAAAAATGAGGTATAATGTCATTTAAATTAGGTTTATTGACCATTAATTAAACAACGCATGGAAAATAGTGTTTTTAATAAACCTTTAATAACACTAATTGATGCTTTTAATTGATGTTTTCAACTTTTAATCACGTTTTTGTCCCTTTTTTCACCACTTTTTTGACGTTTAACACTACGTAACACTAACTTATTAACTAGTTTTACAGTTATTTTTGGAATTTCTGGTCGATAAACTTCATTTATTGGAAATTATACCTAATGTTTGAGTTAGAAAAGCAGAAATTAGGAATTATTGAGACTAAAATTAAAGGAATGGATGTTGATGATAATCACAAACTGGAATATGTCAACTTTTACTCTCAATACTATTTCAAAACACTTCAATTTGGTTTCAAATGCTATAAAATTGGTCAAATTTGACCCAAGGACAACACAAGGGTTAACAACTGTGTGTAGCTGCTGCTGCTCCATGTTGTAGTGATTTAACACAGGAAGGCCGCTGGAGCTCCGAGGTCAGAGAGCAAGACCATCGCTCACTTTCAGCTTGTTTGTGTGTATTTCAGTTTGTGGGATTTCGTGTTTATTTTATTATTTTCAACCTTGGCAGCAGATGTGATGTTCACGGTTGTGAATGCATGTGAACCTCAAATCAATTGCAAAGTGGAACCATAATAGTGTGAAATACCTTTTTTAGTGTCGCTGTTACTTAACCCTTGTGTTGTCTTCACTTTTATTGTCTTTATCTCCATTTCCAGCAGCTGAGATAACATCTATGTTCAGGGAATGAATCAGTCTCTACTAGAACACTATTAAAGATGGAAGTGGGGTTCGTTTTTATCATCAGGTTATAATTCATGTTAAAAATCACTATGGAAACAACATAAGTGTCATATCCAGAATAATTCTACTTACTAAAACCCTCATGTTGTCCTCATGGTGCCCTCATGGTGCCCTCATGTTGCCCTCATGTTGCCTTCATGTTGCCCCCATGTTGCCCTCATGTTGCCCTCATGTTGCCCCCATGTTGCCCCCATGTTGCCCCCATGTTGCCCTCATGTTGTCCCCATGTTGTCTTCATGTTGCCCTCATGTTGCCCTCATGTTGCCCTCATGTTGCCCTCATGTTGTCCCCATGTTGTCTTCATGTTGTCTTCATGTTGTCCCCATGTTGTCCCCATGTTGTCCCCATGTTGTCCCCATGTTGTCCCCATGTTGCCCTCATGTTGTCTTCATGTTGTCTTCATGTTGTCCCCATGTTGTCCCCATGTTGTCCCCATGTTGCCCTCATGTTGCCCTCATGTTGCCCTCATGTTGCCTTCATGTTGTCTTCATGTTGTCTTCATGTTGTCTTCATGTTGTCCCCATGTTGTCTTCATGTTGTCTTCATGTTGTCTTCATGTTGTCCTCATGTTGTCTTCATGTTGTCCTCACGTTGTCCTCATGTTGTCCTATATCAATGTTCTTTTTAATTCCCCAAAATAACATGATTGATTCCACACAACGCTCTTTGCCAAGTACAAATCTCTACTTTCATTAATTTTGGGGCGTCTTATTCAATTTTATAGCATTTGAAACCAAATTGAAGTGTTTTTGAAATAGTATTGAGAGTAAAAGTTGACATATTCCAGTCTGTGATTATCATCAACATCCATTCCTTTAATTTTAGTCTCAATAATTCCTAATTTCTGCTTTTCTAACTCAAACATTAGGTATAATTTCCTATAAATGAGGTTTATTGACCATAAATTCCAAAAATAAACTGTAAAACTAAAGTTAATAAGTTAGTGTTACGTAGTGTTGAAATCATAAAAAAAGTGGTGAACATTGAAAAAAAGCATCAAGTGTTGTAAAAAGGGACAAAAATGTAAAATAGTTAAAAACATCGATTAAAAAGCATCAACAAAAGTGTTGATTTTCATATGACGATATCCAGTCTCATATCACGCCTCCCGATACGATATCATCACGATACTTATGCCACGATGCAATATTATTGCAATTTTTAACATATTGTAATATTCTGCAATATTTTGCAATTTATTACCTTTTTTCCAACTTATAATTATCCCCCAATTTCACATGATGATGGACGAGGACATCCCTTGATGTCCATTTGAGGACATCCCTTGATGTCCATTTGAGGACATCCCTTGATGTCCATTGGACGACATCTGTTTCACCTAAAAAGAAACATTTCTCTGTTTGTTTGTCTCATTTCATTGTTGTTGCTGCAAAATGGGACAAACTGACCAACACATATATAATAAAAGATCCATACTTGAAATATCGCGATACTATGCTGTATTGATTTCCCCCCCCATCTCCCCACCCCTAATCACAATATTGATATATTTATATATATTGCCCAGCTCTAATTTTAAAGCTGTAATTTCAATACCGCAATAAGGTGAAACCGTGATGTTGTGGTATTTATATCGAGGTATTTGGTCAGAAATATCGTGATATTTGATTTTCTCCACATCCCCCAGCCATATACTGTATATATTCCTTCTTCTGATTTTAACTATTAGTCAAATTATTTCATAACATCTGCTTTGTTTTAACTCAAAAATGAGGTATAATGTCATTTAAATTAGGTTTATTGACCATTAATTAAACAACGCGTTGAAAATAGTGTTTTTAAATAACCCTTATGTCGTCTTCCTGTCAAAATCAACACTAATTGATGCTTTTAATTGATGTTTTCAACTTTTAATCACGTTTTTGTCCCTTTTTTCATCACTTTTTTTGACGTTTAACACTACGTAACACCAACTTATTAACTAGTTTTACAGTTATTTTTGGAATTTATGGTCAATAAACTTCATTTATAGGAAATTATACCTAATGTTTGAGTTAGAAAAGCAGAAATTAGGAATTATTGAGACTAAAATTAAAGGAATGGATGTTGATGATAATCACAGACTGGAATATGTCAACTTTTACTCTCAATACTATTTCAAAAACACTTCAATTTGGTTTCAAATGCTATAAAATTGGTCAAATTTGACCCAAGGACAAAACCTCAGCGGGACGAACTTTCATTTCTTTTCTTTCTGAACCTAAATTGATACGCGGGATCATAATATGCGAGGGGCCGGATTTGGCCCTCGGGCCTTGAGTTGGACACATGTGTTATAGGCTAATGAGGATGATCGGTCATGCAGACTGGCGGAGCTGCTTCTGCTCTGTGCCTCTTTTCATCATCTGAGTGCTTTTTGCTGCTTCCAGAAACATCCAAACATCACTTTTTGTGACTCATTCACTGTGTGTAGGTGTTCACAGCAGCAAATGTGGAGGCTTCCATGAATGTTGTTACTGTACAGTGTTTCACTTAGGTGGAAAAACAGGTTGACTTGTTAGTTTAACAGCAAGCCTGGCAGCATGTACACATGTGTATGTCTTTGGCCAAATAATTAGGGGTGTCACTATTTCCATTTTATGTCGAAAAACCTCTCTCTCTCGCCTTAAGCTATATATACAGTATGCCTTCAGGTGCACCTCGTTAAACTAATTGTACATGCGATTGGGCTTTGTTAATTTTGAGGAAATCAGACTGCTGCAAAGTACGCGGCCATCTCACGGCTCTTATTTGGCATTGTTGTCCCGGTTTAAGTAAAAATTGAATCAAATAGCTGATTTGGAGACTCGTGACACCCCTACAAATAATGGTCCCTTAACATCCTTAAATATTTAATTCATGTCTTGTCCTCTTATAGTTTTATAACTACGCCCAGTTAGCATTTAAAAGGTCCTAAAAAAGTCTGCATGGGGAAAACATCAGGACCGTTTGTTCAATGGACTCATCCGCAGAAAACTCTAATAAATGAGCACCTCTATAACTGTAGAGTGCATTTTAAACCCAAAGAGGCTTATTTTAAATGCTAGGCTAACATAAAAAGCTGTTTTTAAGTGTCTGGTCTTGCCGTGTGTGTCTGCAGCAGCTGACTGAGGCTGCGGGTGTGTATGCAGACGAGCTTTGCTGCGTCGTGTTTGTCCAGCTGTTGATGTGTTGGTCTCGTTAAGCTGCTGCTGGCTGGGAGACTCCAACGTGAAGAGCTGTCTGACTGATTACCTCTCTCTCTCTCTCTCTCTCTCTCTCTCTCTCTTCTCTTTCTTTTCGCTCGTTGTGGATGCAGCTTTGCAAATGTTGTCCTCTGTGGAAGCTCTCACTTTGGACACTTGGCTCAGCGTTGCTGAATCTCTGAAGTCCATCCTGTAGACTCATGCCACGGCCTTCTCGCTTGTGTGTGTGTGTGTGTGTGTGTTCACTTTTGTGTTATGTCTTGTATGTCTGTTTTTGAGCTGCAGACATCGTTCTTGCTGTTGTTTTTATCGTGTCTCCCTCGTGTTTCTTCTGCCTGTTTTGGTGTGGAAAAGGGGCCCTGTGCCTTCTTCGGCATGTGTAGTGTACTCTTCTGTATATTTGTCATATAAACCAATGTTTTGCACTTTTGCTTTAATAAGAAAATTGGGTAACAACTAAAGTTAAGGAGAAAACACCCAGGAAATGGGTGTTTGTGTCCTGGAAGTACTACTTAATAACTTAATAACTAGTCGTTTTGTCTGTCGTCGCCTCATGACAGCCACCTTTTGGCGGATAAACTTAACACTAAAGATCCCTAAACTAATCTCTCATGTGATCAGCTGGCGGTCGCTGTGATTTCGTAGGATAGGATACAAATGGTTGTGCATGAGTTTTGGGTCCAAGTTATGGAATTATGCGCATGTGCAATATGTTCGCAGATGATATCATGATGATGTCATGATGATGTCATGATGAACGTGGATTTACGACACTGCACGATCTGTTCCCATAGACAGTTAAAGAAAGTCTGTTCGCCTCCACCGGAAAGCTAACGTTAGTTTAGCTTACAGCTAAATCGGCTAACTGCTAGCTGAGACAGCATGTAAAAGACCCTCAAAAGTTAAAATAACCGTTTAAATATATAACAGCTGTTACGTCAGTTCTACGTTACGTTGTGCTCATTTAAAATACAATCACTCAATACTTGTCTTTATTATTACTGTAAAGTCTTAATTTAGCTGGAGCTGCTTTTCCCGCTGTTTAGTCTGAGTAACGTTATCAAGCTGTCAGCTACCGGTTAGCCGAATTAGCTGTTAGCTAAGCTAACGTCGTTAGCTTTCCGGTGGAGGCTAACAGCAGACCGCTACTGTGGAACAGATCGTGCAGCGCCGTAAATCCCTGGTAAATGTTCGTACATCATGATTAATCTGCGCGTGCGCGAACATATTGCACATGCGCAGAACGGATCGTGCAGGTAGGACGGATCGTGTACCGACACCCCCCATGGTATCAAAACAAGCATGATTGGTTGCCTCCTGGACAACGTTCCCTTGTTGCTCCGCTAATGGAGTTTTGGTTCACAATCGGCAGTGATGGCATGTTTTCTGTGTCTTGAGTGTTGGTGTTCATATGTGGAAAAGAGGGTTAAAGGTCTCATGGCATGAAAATCTCACTTTGAGATTTTTTAACATTAATATGAGTCCCCCCAGCCTGCCTATGGCCCCCCAGTGGCTAGAAATGGTGATAGGTGCAAACCGAACCCTGGGTATCCTGCTCTGCCTTTGAGAAAATGAAAGCTCAGATGGGATGATCTGGAATCTTGCTCCTTATGAGGCCCCCTCAAAAGCTACAGACTCAGAAATGGCACATACTAATGAAAGCTCATTGTGGGACTGGCTCTAGTGGCTGTAAGTCTGCACCAAGGCTGAATTTGGGAAAAGAGACTTCAGATACAGTATTAGGGGACCACTAAGGTCTATATAAAAGAGACTGCAGATACAGTATTAGGGGACCACTAAGGTCTATATAAAAGAGACTTCAGATACAGTATTATGGGACCACTAAGATCTATATAAAAGACTTCAGATACAGTATTAGGGACCACTAAGGTCTATATAAAAGAGACTTCAGGTACAGTATTAGGGGACCACTAAGGTCTATATAAAAGAGACTTCAGATACAGTATTAGGGGACCACTAAGGTCTATATAAAGAGACTTCAGATACAGTATTAGGGACCACTAAGGTCTATATAAAGAGACTTCAGATACAGTATTAGGGGACCACTAAGGTCTATATAAAGAGACTTCAGATACAGTATAAAGGGACCACTAAGGTCTATATAAAGAGACTTGAGATACAGTATTAGGGGACCATTAAGGTCTATATAAAAGAGACTTCAGATACAGTATTAGGGGACCATTAAGGTCTATATAAAAGAGACCAGATACAGAATTAGGGGACCACTAAGGTCTATATAAAGAGACTTCAGATACAGTATTAGGGACCACTAAGGTCTATATAAAAGAGACTTCAGATACAGTATTAGGGGACCACTAAGGTCTATATAAAGAGACTTCAGATACAGTATTAGGGGACCACTAAGGTCTATATAAAGAGACTTCAGATACAGTATTAGGGGACCACTAAGGTCTATATAAAAGAGACTTCAGATACAGTATTAGGGACCACTAAGGTCTATATAAAAGAGACTTCAGATACAGTATTAGGGACCACTAAGGTCTATATAAAAGCATCCAAAGAGAAAAGAGAGACAAAAATATATATTCCCGTCATAATTACTAAGGCCACTAGGGGACGCTGTTCCTTTGAACGTATGTTGTTTTGGGGCATTTTGCTGAAACGTTCTCCTCAAGAAACCTTCTCGTTGTGAAGACAATAAAGACATTTCATAGTGATGAGAATGAAATGAGGCCTGTTATCAGACGATCAGTAAGCCATCGCTATATCTTTGAATATTTTGTAGAGAAATTCTGATGTTAATGAGAAACCTCCTGTCTCAAAGGCAATTTCTGTGCAGCTGAAATGTAAATGGATGTTTTTTTTTCCTACCAAGATGAGCTTTTCGTGCAAAACAAAAACATTGTGCAAATTGTTCCATGTCGTCTCTCCGTTCTGTCTTCCACAACATTACAAACCCGGGCGGGGAGGCATCACATCAACTCGGATCACGTTGTCTCATTGATGGAACAATTTGTAAGTCAGTTTTGTCAGCGTCAGCGTGACAGTGTCTGCCTCTGAACCATCAGGCGTCGTTTATTTTACCCCAGATGCTCTTTAACCTCATCGGGCCCGCTGATACACATACACACTCTGTCTCTGTACCCCAGTCTCACACACCAGTTCATAATGATGGATATTTCTCCGGTGAATGAAGAGTGGGAGGCGTGGAGGACCATTGAGCAACCTGGGTGTTGCTGGCTGCCTCCGTCTCTCCGTTAATTCAGGGTCACGTCAGTCAGTCTTGTTTCGGAGATGTGAGGCGCCGCTGTCTTTAAAGAAAGACCAATCATCGCATGAATAAAAGGCTGCCGCTTCGCTTGGCAAAGAATAGCAAATATGAAAAGAGACGCAAAGACCAAAACCGACCGGGGGAGGAGAGCTACAACGGCCCAACGTCTAATGATTCTCGCAAGCGTCTTCTACTTCCATTTAATTTCATACAATGCCTTTAATTACTTGCTTAAGTCTATTGTGTGCACACGTATTACTGGAGACACTGAAGGTTTCACGTACAAGGGGGATGGATGCACTACAGAGACTTTCAGTGGAGTGTTTTTTCCTTTTCAGCAAGAGCTGAAGATTAATGATCTTAAAGGACCAGGTCGGTGTGGCGTGTTTAACCCTCATGTTGTCCTCGGTCAAATTTGACCCATTTTTTTAGTTTTTTCATCACAAAAAATGGGCCTTTTGAAATGAGCTGAAAATGTCAGCAAATAACTTTGGAAAAAACATTAAAAAAAAGCACCCACAACATGGAAAAAGTGACAACGCAAGGGTTAAGCCAGATAACCCTCCGTTCTGTTCTATTCTTGATTTTACTGCTATTAAAACTAAAGCGGCGAAGACTAATTGATTAGTTGTCATCTATTTGGGGTTGGGTATCATTTCTTTTTTCCTCGATACCAGTGCTAAAACAGTACTTTTAAAAAACGGTGCCTGAACCGGGATTAGGTGTCCCGAGAACCTGCGTATCTAACTGTAGTTTTTATTAATTTTTATACCGTGTATTTTCCGTGTAAATTCTTGTACTGGACCGAGACGCCCGTACCGTTTCGGTTCAATACGAATGTACCGTTCCACCCCTAGCACTAGGGGTGGGGGGGGGGGAATCAATACAGCAGAGTATCGCGATATTTTCAGTGGCAATACTGTATCGATGCACAGACACCACATATGGATCTGTTATTATAGATTATATTATATACATGTGATGGTCAGTTTGTCCCATTTTGCAGCAATAACATTGAAGTGAGATGAACAAACTGAGAAATGTTTCTTTTTGGATGAAACAGATGTTGACAAAGTTTCCTTTTGGGGACGTCATTTGAAATTGGGGAAAATCAGAAGCTGAAAAAGGTTATAAATTGCAATATATTGCAGAATATTTCAATATGTTTAAAATCGCAATAATGTCGTATTGCGATGATATCGCATCGAGAGGCGTCTGGTGAGTCCCTCCCCTACCTAGCATGTGTCTGCGAGTTTGATAGTGTACTGAAAAGGACTGGACCAATGGGAAGGGGCAACCATTTGCAGCAAGTGGGGGAATTTGGGTTGTGAGCACAGTCAGGATTCACCACAGGCTGATTTAAGGCCTCGCAGCATGGTCACATGGTCCACAACGTCCCATTTTCAAGGTTATCCATCTCAAAACGATTGGGAAAATGTAGGCTTCTGATGTTAAAAGCAGCGTCGGTGTCAGCCCGGTAAGCCACAACAAAGTCCCTGCGTGTAATACAACCCCCCAACCTCCCAACCCCCCCACCCAGCTCCACCATCAGCCAACAGCCAAAGGAAGGAAACGCCCTGTGTAAGATCATTATGAGCCGGCTGCGAGTTGCTGCTCCTTATGTTGAGGTTGCATCACTGCAGACGTTGTTTTGCATCCTGAAGAACTATAATAGGATTGAAGTTTCCTTTCTCAGTGACCGAGGCACGCGTTCATCCTCGAGAATTGAAGCGACTGCTGCTTGTTTTTTGGGAGCAGAATCTAAGTGGAGTTGAGCATTTGGACGAATATAAAACCATTTTGTTTTTGATTTATCCCTTTTAGTCTAATGACATTTTCTTTTATTATTCCCTTGTTCCAGATGCTGAAATTTAACAATTTGCTTCTCTCCTCGCTTTTAAATCATTTCAAATTGAATATTTTTGGTATTTGGACTGGTAAGGATCTACACACCGGGGCCTGTTGTCTTTGTCATTTATAATCACAATGATTCTGATAAATGAATATTGATGAATATATTAATGAATATAAATATATATATATAAAATTTTTATTTTCCATTGTAAATGCCGATAGTTCGGGAAATGCCTAATATCGGCCGGTATTGGCCCGCCGATATATCTGTCGGCTCTATTAAAAATGACTAGATAATTACATTTGTCGCAGCCGTGGTTGATAAAACCGTCATTCGCGGTGCATTTAATTTTGGGCGTTATTTTCCAGTTTTTTTTGCCTTTTTGTGACGGAGGAGAGAAGAGATGACATGTAACATAATCAGCGTCTTCTCCTACTTTTGTCTAATCCCAAAAATAAGCAGCGTGGCGTCAAATCTGTGACGGCAGACTGATGTATTACAGGTTTTACAGGTTGGAGACGCCGTTGGGTTCAGAGCAGCGCAGTTCTGGGCTGATTTACACGTGATTGTGTGTGTGTGTGTACACGTGTGTGTGTGTACGTGTGTGTACGTGTGTGTACGTGTGTGTACGTACGTGTACGTACGTGTACGTACGTGTGTGTGTGTTCTGAGTGTGTGTGTGAACGTCCAAAGGTTGTTTGCAGTAGAAACAGGTGTGTTTCTGAGTGTGTGTGTCTCAGTGTGTTCTGTGTGTGTGTGTCTCATTGTGGTGTGTGTGTTCTGAGTGAGTGTGTGTCTCATTGTGGTGTGTGTGTGTCTCTGTGTGTGTGTGTGTGTGTGTGTGTGTGTGTGTCCTTGGCCTCTCTGTTTGTTTAGTCAGGTGAAGCCGATAAAGGTCTGAAGCTACCTGACGTCCAACACTTTTACTTTCTCTTTGAGCCGAGGTGTGTTTCTCTCTCTCTTAACGTCGCCCACTAAAACATACCCGTCGTCCATTTTGAAAAACGTTCCTCTACAGCGGCAATGATTAATTGATTAGTCGTTGACTATTAATTAATTTTTCGGGGCTTCATTGGATCGGACAGTTTCGGCGTGAATGGGCAGGGGGAATGACGTGCGGCAAAGGGCCGCAGGTTGGAATTGAACCCGTGGCCGCCGCTGCGGCGCAGACTGAGCCCCCGGACCTGGGGCGCAGACTGAGCCCCTGGACCTGGGGCGCAGACTGAGCCTCTGGACCTGGGGCGCAGACTGAGCCCCCTGGACCTGGGGCGCAGACTGAGCCTCTGGACCTGGGGCGCAGACTGAGCCCCTGGACCTGGGGCGCAGACTGAGCCTCTGGACCTGGGGCGCAGACTGAGCCCCTGGACCTGGGGCGCAGACTGAGCCCCTGGACCTGGGGCGCAGACTGAGCCCCTGGACCTGGGGCGCAGACTGAGCCCCCGGACCTGGGGCGCAGACTGAGCCCCTGGACCTGGGGCGCAGACTGAGCCTCTGGACCTGGGGCGCACACTCTACCAGATGAGCTACCCTGGCGCCCCACTGCCAACTATTTTGATCATCGATGAATCGGTTTGATGACTCACTTTTTGAGTCAAAAAAGAGTAAAAAGTTCTCTGATTCCAGCTACAAGTGTAACGTATCGTCGCCTCCTTCCTCTTCTCTCTGGGCACCTCGGAGGTAGGCAACGCTTTGCCGTAAACCTCCGCTCTGCTTCCACGTCTGGTGAAAAACACGGTTCCTACATGTCGGAGTTACATCGAAGAGTTATCGATAAGTTAACTAGTTTGATAATTGGTCAGAGTCATTCTTGAAAGATTTCTCTGATGTCAGCTTCTTTAATGTGAATATCTTCTAGTTTCTTCTCTCCTCTGTGACAGGAGACTGAATATCTTTGAGTTGTGGACAAAACGAGACATTTGAGGACGTCATCCTTGACTTTGGGAAACACCGATCAGCATTTTTCGACTATGAAAATAATAGTTTCGGTTGGACTTCCCTCCAGATTTACTTTGGTTTCCATTGAATTGAGTGTTTTTCCTACTTCCTGTGATTCCATGTCTGTCACTGTGTTTCTCTTCCTCATGTTCATACCAATCGTTCAGCTTCACCATCCCTTGTTCGTCCCCCCCCCCCCGCTGTGGTTCAGGCCTCGGCGCGGCCATCATTGTTCTCTGTCTGGGTTTGTTATTCCTGTCAGAGTCTGACTCACTGGCTGTCAGGACCCGCCGACTGGCTTCATGCTTCAAAATCCTTTCAGTCCTTCAATTCACTTCCAACTTCTCCCGTGTGTCTCCGTATTTGAGGAACTGGAGGTTGCATTACATCACAAGGTTACGTCAATTTTGACATGAATTGTTAAGGTAAATGTTGAGCCTTCAAGACTTTGTGTGTGTGGGTGTGGGTGTGGGTGTGTGGGTGTGTGTGTGTGTGTGTGTGGGAATTGCCACAGATATATTTTATATTTGGTTGTAAATGGAAAACAATATGTTTTGATGAACTAGAATTTCATTTGAGATCACATGGAATCAAGAATCATAAAAAATCTAGTGTAAAAAAATGAAATAAAATGCATTATTGCAAACCAGGTAGAGGCGCGCGAGTCCCCCAGAGGCACGCGAGTCCCCCAGAGGCCCCCCAGAGGCCCGCGAGGCCCCCCAGAGGCCCGCGAGGCCCCCGGGGGGCCCCCCCCAAAGGCACGCGAGGCCCCCCCAGAGGCACGCGAGGCCCTGTGCGGTCACACTGTTGGCACTACCCATGCGTCGGTTCTGATCTGCATGATTTAGTACCAGCCTTGTTTCAGCCAACTGTGCAGAAAGTCAAGGTTGTTCAGCGGAGATAACAAGGTGAATTGTTTTGTTGAAAAGTCATTATTTAAGCAAATATTCTCAGATGTATTTATGTTCTGCTTCTCCGGGTGTCCTATGGCAGTATACTGACTATTTGGGTCAAAACAAGCCGTTAAAAGACGTCACGTTGGGCTCTGGGAAAATTAATTTTAAAGACCAAACAATGAGTCAGTTAATTAAAATAGTTGCTAGATTATGTGAAAAGTGTTGGATGCACGTCTGTGTGTCCGTTCTACACAAGACAAGTGTGTTATTAATTATTTTAAAGATTATTTTAGGGGCTTTTTAGGCCTTTAATGACAGGACAGCTGAAGAAGTGAAAGGGGAGAGAGAGGGGGGGGTGACATGCAGCAAAGGGCTGCAGGTCGGAGTCAAACCCGGGCACGCTGCATTGAGGAGAAAACCTCTATATATGGGCGCCTGCTCTACCAACTGAGCTATCTGGGCATCAAGTGTTTGATATAACATCTTTTTTTGGGAGTGCAGTAATCCTGTTGGTATGCAGGAGCGCTTCCAGTTTTCATTGCCTCTCTGGGGGATTTCTGAGCTGACGAAAGACCGGACCGGGGATGGGATCTTTGGCTGTGGGAGTTTCCGGTGTTTTATTTTAATCTGTGTTGGCGGTCAGCGGCTTTGGAGTCAAGAAAAGGTGACTCATAATTTAGAGAAGTGTAACCTTCCTGTTACTGAGCAAGGTTACAAGAGTTTTAAGCGCCCATATTCTGCTCATTTTCAGGTTCATAATTGTATTTCGAGGTTGAACCAGAATAGGTTTCCATGGTTTCACTTTCAAAAAACACCATATTTTTGTTGAACTGCACATTGCTGCAGATCCTGTTTTCTGTGTGTGTCTATGTCTCTGTTTTATCTCCAGAGTGAGACATCTCCCTTCTATCCTATCTTTGTTGGGAGCTGCACATGCTCAGTAGCTCGGTAAGATCCCATCAGCTGATAACTCTTTCTCCAGCTTTGGTCAGTCCAAGGCAGGATCAGCTGGGAGACTTCTTCTAGACCAGGGACACTTGTGAAGAGTTGTCAAAGTACAAACTGATGCATGAAGTTCAACTGACCACGGGCGATTTTAGACCCTTGTTATGGGGGGCTCAAGCCCCATTAAATTTCATCTCAGCCCCCCCTAAAAATATAATATAAATTTAAGAGTTTGTGAACTTGTCTGTTAGTGACAGAGGACAAACAATTAGCACTAACAGAAACCGAGGTGGTTGAGCCAGATTCCCGTCTTTAGCTGAGTCTCTGTATCTGATCGGGGCGGGGGGGCAGAGGTTGAAGAAGTTGGTCATTTCATGGAGCACATTACAACCCAAATTAAAACGTAAGCTACTAAAATTGCTGAATGTTAGAACATTGTGTCAAATTGGTCGTTACTACTGTGTCGCCATCATAGTGTTAATGGCATCAAAAAATGCTGATTTTGCTCAGAGATTATCAGGTAATGAATTCAATGATTTAGCGCGGGGAGGGGGGGGGGGGGGGGTACACAATAACAAGGCACTGTGTCCGTGTCACATTCTCATGAGGTCATGAGGAGCTTAGCCCCCCTGAAGGTCTTATCCTAGAATCGGCCCTGCAGCCGTGTGTGTGTGTGTGTGTGTGTGTGTGTGTGTGTGTGTGTGTGTGTGTGTGTGTGTGTGTGTGTGTGTGTGTGTGTGTGTGTGTGTGTGTGTGTGTGTGTGTGTGTGTGTGTGTGTGTGTGTGTGTGTGTGTGTGTGTGTGTGTGTGTGTGTGTGTGTGTGTGTGTGTGTGTGTGTGTGTGTGTGTGTGTGTGTGTGTGTGTGTGTGTGTGTGTGTGTGTGTGTGTGTGTGTGTGTGTGTGTTCTAATGAGGACAGCATGTCATCTGCTGAAGGCGTTGAGTCCACTGCTCTAACACCCGGGTTTATGGGCTTTAGGGAGTCTGCTGTGACATCTGGCATTGATTGCATCTTTTCTCAATAAAAGGGGGCTCATTCTGCAGGTCATAAATTGAATATCTTCTGAGTTTTGGACAGGTTCGTCAGTTCAAACGAGACATATAAAGTGGAGTGTGAAAGGGGGAAAAATGTACTTGGTAGTTTTTCCGGAGCTTTTAGGAGCATCTCACTGTACAATAAAAACTACTAATATTCATATAATATTCAGGCAGACAAACACTGGAAAATACATTAAGTTTCCATAATTAAAATACAGTTTGTTGTTTAATTTTTACATGATCTTTTGTTTGTGTTTTGGAGAAGCTTTGTCTACCCTGCTGCATGCGAGTCAGCTGTTTTTAATTCCTCCACTCTGGAGCATCGTGTGGAAACCAGAGGAAAGAAAACGTGGGTTTACCTGCGAAACCGCGGACGCGTCTCATCGGAGTGTGATCGCACCCTGAGCTCTGTCTGCAGGCAGCTGTGTGTGTGTGTGTGTGTGTGTGTGTGTGTGTGTGTGTGTGTGTGTGTGTGTGTGTGTGTGTGTGTGTGTGTGTGTGTGTGTGTGTGTGTGTGTGTGTGTGTGTGTGTGTGTGTGTGTGTGTGTGTGTGTGTGTGTGTGTGTGTGTGTGTGTGTGTGTGTGTGTGTGTGTGTGTGTGTGTGTGTGTGTGTGTGTGTGTTACAGACACGTTCGCACCTTTTGAGACCTGCATGGTGGCATGAGACGAGAACATTTTGTGTGAGGTGGCTGGCAGGGTGTTCACATGCGGTCTGAGGGGATGTTTTTTCTTTTTCTCGCACTTGTGGAAAGACACACACACCAACCAACACACACACACACACACACACACACACACACACACACACACACACACACACACCAACACACACACACAAATTAGGTTTAACCCTGTATCTAGCTAATTTAAATAGCTCAGGTTACTGTATTGTGTGAACAGTTGCCTTGTGTGTGTGTGTGTGTGTGTGTGTGTGTGTGTGTGTGTGTGTGTGTGTGTGTGTGTCTTTCTTTCTTTCTTGAAAGAGACGTTAGACACCAGGGCCAAGGATTAAGGTGTGTTGTTTTTGATTCTCGGCATGTGGCTGATTGCCAGAAGACCAGTTCAGCTCCTAAAGAAGCTGCAGGCAGCAGAAAACACCGCCGGCTGAGCTATTGAAAAATGGCGGGTTTGTTTCCGGTCACCCCCGTCAGCGACGATTCTCTCCGACCAATCAGCAGTCTGCAGGTCGTCACGTCACCTTTTGGTATCGCCTCAGCTCGCTTGGAACCTCGACCGAGATAATGGTAAAAAAAAACAGTCGGCGAGGCGAGTCGAGCAGGTACCACGTGATGGAAAAGCACCGTTATTGTGGTTGTGTCCCAGCCGAGCCGTGTTGTCACTAAATTCATCTCTCTCTCTCTCTCTCTCTCTCTCTCTCTCTCTCTCTCTCTCTCTCTCTCTCTCTCTCTCTCTCTCTCTCTCTCTCTCTCTCTCTCTCTCTCTCTCTCTCTCTCTCTTATGTAACCACGCTCAGTGTTACAGGACAGAGGGAGCAGGAGGTGAATCAGGGTCGAGCTTAGAATGAAGCCCTCGCTAATGTTTCTCAAGTGCTTCCTATTTGGCTGCAGGCTAAACACACACACACACACACACACACACTCTAATCAGTGACAGTCAGTATTTTCCACTGAATGTGACATAGGGTTACCCATGAATAAAGTGTGTGTGTGTGTGTGTGTGTGTGTGTGTGTGTGTGTGTGTTCTTTCCATTTATTCCAGACTCATTGTTCAGACCAAACACTTGACCACCTACCTTCCACCTTTCAAACTCCAAGTCTTTCAGGGAATTAACTTTCTTCATAAGCCGATAAATCATTTTTTTTAGCAGTGGGGGCTGGCAACACCCCCACACACACACACACACCCCCGACACTTTGTGTCACAAACAAATACATTTATTCACCTCTATTCACACACAATGAGGAATATTAGTTGTTTTATTATGTTACTGATGACACACATACAATCTAATCATCATGGCACAATTATGCTCAGTATAATAAACATAAATATTAAAATAATGATGTGAATTTGGTCACATTGTGGCTTTTCAATTCACAAGTCATTTGCACCTAATGTCTTATATTACCCTATTCAATATTGTTATAATAAAACAATACTATATCTCATCTGTTATTCCTAATATTGTCAGTGAGTGTCTATACCATCATATTGTTGTTGAAGCTGCAGGTTATCCAAATTATAACGACCTCATCCACATTGTCAAAATCATTAAGGTACTGAGCCATTACACTGGAAATCTTTTAGATATCAGGAGCCTGTGATTTACTGCAGCCTTCCTAACGACACACCACCTGAACGCCTCTTTCTAGTCTCCACAGCGCTGTCTTCGTGCAAAAAGTCTCGCCGTGAGATCGCTAACCGTTGGCTAGCTAGCCTGTTTTATGTGTCTCGTAACGTTAGCCTTCGTTATTTAGTCCTCATCTTGATTTTAGTGTTGGCGTTTCACAGCCAATGTGCCGCGGTGATGTTTTTGGTGGAGCTGTTAGTTTAATAATCGGCTCGGAGGATAACAAACTCCATGAACACAACAGCATGTGGAGTTAAACGTAGAGAAAACACTGATTTGTATTTTATTTTTCTTGCAGAAGACCCAACGCTATGAATATTTGTGTCTGAGCGCCGCCTCTGTG